>APFE031215025.1:0-29713 GCA_000404065.3 Pinus taeda | reverse complement strand
TTTAAAAGCTTAGCCAAAAATTGAAAAATCATTTTGGTATCTTTTTGTGGTATTTTTCTATAGCTAAATGCACTTAAATGTTTATTTACGAGTTGGCTATATGAAAGTGGTAGCTGGTCAGCATTTAAATTTTGTGGTCGCTTAAAGCATTTAATCTTTTAAAATTTAATTGCTGGATCATTATTAAAGCGTGGAGTTTATTGAATAACTTGTATCGCTTGGGATATTCGATGATAAATGATTGTTTTACATGGTTTATACTTCTGCAACATCTAATAAATAATCATTTAATCATTAACTCCATAAGGCACTTGTTACACAATATTTCGTCACCGTCCCTGTTACCACTTCTCCCATGCATTGGAGGACCTATTCCGGGACCTGTGAGAAGTGACATGACTTGAAAACACCTGCTTTGTATCCCTTAAAGTATGTACTTTGTATGCCCTGAAGACACTTTCTGCAAAATACCCAAAAATATAGCCCTTTCTCCATTGGCACTGTTCCACAGTGTATTGCTCGCGCCAATGGGGTAAATCCTCCAAAGAGGGCGCGCCAGCTAGCGCTCTGTCTCAAAGTCGCACTAGCGCCAACCCAGTTGGGTAAAGTTTTTAACCATCAAACTTCCGAAGGTTCCTTCCACCTTATCTATAAGCTAATTCCAGTTTGAATTGGTTCAGTTTGGCTTCGTATCTCCCAAGGAGGGAAGTAGTTCTCCACCTCCCATGGAAGCTTCCTTATGATAAGGACAATCCCATGAATCAAGTGGATGATCTTATCTACTCCTCCTATCTCTATATAAGCTTGTTACTTCCCCTATGACAAGCTAGTTGGTAATTCTTGGTTGATAATTCTACTTTTCAAGCTCCCAAAGTCTGAGGATTGCTAAGCTCATTTTGCAAGAAGTATTGTGTATCCCTATGAGGCTAAATCTTTAAGGAGGAGATCCATGTCCAAGTGATCAAGGAGAGAGAGGTTCATTCCCATCCCTACAAGCTTTGCAAGGCATGTGTTGCTGATTCACCCAACCAAAGGAGGATTTGATGTGAGAACTTGGTTGTATTCTCTTTTGTTTTATCAATAATAATAGACGACTATCATTATGGTTCCACTCATGTGTCTTTATTATGATGTTTGAGTTGTATCATTTCTGACTGATACATAGTTGCATTTCCCGAATTTTATGCTTGTATTTGTCTTATTCTTTGCATGTGCAGGTGTCTATTCATGGAGATCGTGAGGATTGTGACTAGCTGAAGCGAAAGAACAGACGCGACGACCCTTCTACGAATATAAGCGTTGGATTCGAGGTAGGCTCTCATCCTGGCCTTTGTTTTGCAATTAGGAACCTGCGTGTTAGCGTTGTTTGATTGTTGCTAGACCTCAGTTAGGCTAGTGGGATCGCCTTTGTCCGCAGAGGGGATTTACCTACACAACAACACTGGTACATTAATTTCTAAATCAATCAAGTGTTAAATCACCTTGTTCTGTCTCCCAACCCAACTAGTCCACAGTTGGTCTTCATTCATCCCATAGGGTCTACCCCACTTAGCCGCGGGAGACGGCTTAAACGGGGAGATCAAGGATTAGGGTGATAGCCCCCGGTCTGAGCGTTGTCATGACAATCTGTGCGACAACATTTTTTGGCGCCATTGCCAAGGTTAGAGTTTTTCTGTCCCTGGCATTGCAACGACATTCATCTTCTCATTTCTCATCATTTCCTCATCATTCTCATCTGTTCATTTCAGCGGACAATGACAACACTTTTTGGCGCCGTTGCTGGGGACATAATTTTTTCTATCCTTGGTTTATTGGACATTCATCAATCTTTCATCTTTCTCGTCTCTCATTTGAGCTGGCAGAGTTAATATTTTTTGGCATTGTTTGGATCTTATCTTTCGTCATATCGATACCTACTCTTCGGTTCATTTCTTGTTTGGGTGGCGACTCCATTACTTTTCATTTATTTTTCTTAGACAAGAAGCCTCTCTCATATCAGCTTGTTTGTTGCTTCTTGGATCCTAGAATTAGATTCATTGTTCAAGTGGCGACTCCACTTCTTTCATCTATTGATTTTCTTGAGCAGAGATCTCGTTCTATCATCGATTTGGTCCCTCGTTATTCATCATGGATTATTCGTTTAAACCATGTCATTTTACTGATAATCTCCATGATTTTCCGGAAGAGGCCATCCCAAAAAAAAATTGTTCTCAGGTGGTGATTCAGTTGCTATTAGAAAGCATTTAAACAAGTTTACTTGTGTAATGATCATATATTGTAGACTTCCTCAATATAATCATGAAGATGTCAAAATGCGTCTATTTGTCCGTTCTTTAAAGGGTGATGCTTTGAACTGGTTTAATAATTGTCCTGAAGATTCTTCACTTCTTTACAAGACATTGTCGATGCTTTTAAAGATAGATATGGTGATCCAGATAGCTCGCCTTGTGCCCCTAAATTGTGCAATAGAATGAAAGTAATCTTGTAAAAGGTCCAGTTGTCGATGAAAGATTTCAAGACAACTCTTCATATCAGAATGTGCCATCCACCTATACCATTGCAGATCAAATCCATGATAGTGGAAAAGCAAGGACAAATGAAAATGAAAAGGAAGATCAGAAGCAAATTATACAAGAACTAATGCCGCTGGTAAAAAATATGGAGATCAATCAAACTAATTATACCAATGATGTGAGAACTTTATGCACCCACCTGGAAAAATGTAATAAGGAGATGGAGATCGTGAAAATTAAACACTCTGATTACATAACTGACATGCAAAATCAACGTGCTAAGGAAATTTAGGCCATGAAAACTAATCATGACACAGAAATTAGTTTTATGCAAAGCAAGTTATTAGGCTTAGAGGAAAATATGACGACCATGAAAACTAATTATGATGAGGAAATTAATTCTATGCAAAATAAATTATTGACCATGGAAGAAGACCATGCCAAGGAAGTCAGTGCTATGAAGGTTGAACACTCTAGTCAAATAGATGCCATTAAAATACAGGTTCAGAAATTTCAACAATGGTCAGAGGATGAAAGAAACCAGGGAACGTCAATAGATCAAGAGCGTCCTCATCTGTTACAGCGAACTCCATCATATTATGAGGTCCTTTGTTCCATTGAAAAGTGGATAATTGAAGGTGACCTAGATAAAAGGGAAATTAATAATCAGATTGATGCTCACATGGTTAATCCACCAGTCACTGAAGATCAAGTTATAACTCATGGCACCTGTGAGATTGATCCATCATCCTTTACACCGCAGATGTAGAATTAAGAAAGACATGTCACGCATATCTTACATACTTCATCTGAGAGCTTTGAAGCAGAAAGTTCCACAACATCAGTGATACAGCCTGCCAGGAAGAAAAAGCGCTAAGAGGAAAAAATGAGAAGAAGATTTGATGCATCAGATGGCCGCGAGTAGCTTGATTTTCGAATAGGAAAGAGTCCTACCATATGTAGAATTGGACATGCCACATTCAACAAGCAGCCGATAGATATGCCTGAGAGCAGGCAAATGCTCAGTATACACTATATTGAACACATCTGATGCCATGGGGCATCCTCTGTATTTTTAACCCTACTCCTTGTTTTTTCAGCATTTTCATTTCTGTTTTAGGATTAGATTTACTTTTCCAGATAATTAATAAATGAAGAGCTTATATCTTTCATGTGCTTAATATTATATGATAATTTTGGATGGACACTACTTATGTTTTGTTATGTGTTGCGTGGATGCAGATTCTGGATTCTCACATTCCTAAAATGCAGCAACGTGTCCCCAAGTAAACCCAGATGTTGATCATTACGTGTCAACTACCCATAGCAGTGCACCCCCTTTTTCGCAGAAGGGGTAGTGCTTAATCGACATGTCCGTGCCATTCGACAATCATTGTCGACCTGATCATATTATATTGTAAACCTAGTCTGCATGTGTAAATTGTTAATAATCTTAGCAAGATTTGGGTCTTGTATGTAAATTGCCTAGGTGGACCTATTTTTCTAGTGATAATCTACGTTCCGGAAGGTTTTTTGTCTCACCGATCCATGATCGGTAAAGTTTTCCTTCAGCCTAACCCCAAAGCCAGAATGAATTTTGTCATTAGAATCTTAGGGGAATCCTAGCGTGTTGATCTGCTAGATTATATTTGTGTCGCAAGACTGGGTGGTCTATGAGGGTCTATGTCAAATGGGTTTTTCTCCTTGAGATGTAAAATTGTAAAAGTCATGATGTAAAGTGTCTTGAGGGTTAGAAAATATTTTAATCCCCTCATAGGTCCTTAGTCCTAAGTCCTAAGTCCTAGGTCCTAGGTGATTTCTCCAAAGGCTAAGTTCGAGGATCCATTTAAAAATAAAAATTAAAAATAAAAAAAAACAATGAAAAAATATAAATAATAAAAAATTAAATTAAAAAATTAAAAAATAGATAAAAATAAAATAATAATAATAATAATAATTTAAAAATATCTAAAATAAAAATTAAAAAATAAAATAAAATTAAATTAAAAATAACATAAAATAATAAAATAAGTCAAAATTTTGAGAAAACAAATGCAAAATTTTAATTTTTAATTTATTAAAATGCATTTAAAATTTCGATGGATGAGATTAAAAGATATCTTGATCCTCATCAACAGTGGAGATCGTTTTGACATAAATCATTCGAACTAGCCGTCGGGAATTTTTCCTTTAAACAGGGTGTTAGGGGTCATTTGGGATGAGATTGGATCTTATAGTCTGGTGCTAAAGAAAGCTCTCTTGTAGTCATTTTTTGTGCAATAAAGAAAGACTTTAGGGTTGAAAATCTTACTGGTGCTACTCTTCTAGAAATGTTGTAAGATGTTTTATTTTTCTGCATAATTTTATTTTCAGCCATTGATGATAACTTGATGAAGATTGATTTAGGCACATGTATCTTGTCTGATCTCTGGGCTTTGAATGATAGTTTAGATTCTAAAATATAATGGCAGGTATCTCCATTTGATCTGGATTTCACTATTGTTTTCTCCCTCTATGTTAATGGTTGATTTACGCTGTGCAGGATATCTTTAGTTTTGAGTTTACTAGGCGTTAGGCGAAGTTCTCGGCTGAACCAACCAACTCCCGGATTGCGTTTTCTGAAAGAGCCCAGCCAGTTCTTGATCCCGAGCTTATCATTTGAAATTTTTTATGAATGCATGAAGGTTATTCTGAAGTATCTCACATTAAAATTAAATTCTGAAAATATTACTGTGGATTATTGACAAATCTGACTACTTAAGAATCAAAAATCTGTAAATATTGTAAATTTTTAGCTAGTTTTAGGGTTTTCAGTTTTGTTTTTGGCACATTTTACTTCTGGGTTTTCTGTTTTTGCCATTGCAGGTTGCAGGTATAGATTTTAAAAGTTTTTCAGGGTTTCCAGCAGGGATAATCTTCAGCGGATTTCTAGTTTTCTGAGGGAATTTGATGGTTTATCAAAATTGTTTTGCTGCTCAGGGTTTATTTTTATCTGCAGAGAGATTTCGAAATTTTTTAGGTGGCTGCGGCCTTGTCTTGCGTCCTCTGCTCCAACATTCTACCGGCAGCACCAAAATCTGCAGCTCTCTCCTTCTTCGCAGCTTATCTCACCCATTCCCATCACAAATTGCCAATTTTCCCTTTCAAACCTGCGTTCCGCAGATCCATCTCTACAAGCCCGAGCCTCATCGCATAGCTCTTCCTGCGGCTTTCTGCTATCCTCTTGACTTGCCATTGAGCTACCATCACTGTCGTTCCTGGCACACCAGCGTTGAACCCTCTCCATCATGCGTCCTCATCGCCTATCCGCTACCCATGCACTCCTCCATTAATCTCCACGCCTTACCATCGAAAAACGTTGCACCCTCTCCGTCACACGCATTCATCACTTGCACACTGCCCCTAAAACCTACAATCACTGTGGCATTCCTCCATCGATTTGCCTGCATTTTTCCTTTCCTATGCAATTTCAACGCCATCTCATCTTCGATTTAGTCTCTTCTTCAGCACAGAAAACCGCTCCCTGCTCCCATGCTGGCTACTCATCTTCTTTGACTCTCTTCTGCAGCATTTTCTGAAACCCTCACCCGTAAGCTCAATTCTTTGCCTACCTGTTACCCACGCATCGTTCTCCTCCTAAACCTGCAAGCAAAAAAAATAAAATAAAAACGTGGCTTTCTACGTTGAATTGCCCCACGCTGTTGTCAAACTACCTGCAGCCAACTCCCACGCAACTCATCTCCATCCCATCCAAACCTGCAAAAAACCTCGCGAGTTTCTCATCTCATCCATGCACCTGCAAACGCATCATTGAGACTTTAGCCATAAGCTCATTGCGAGCAATCCCATTACTCCTAGGATATATGGGTTGCCAAAGATTCACAAGGAAGGGGCTCCCCTGAGGCCTATTGTCAACACCATTGGCGGCCCAACCTACCTTCTTCCTAAGTTCCTTGCCCTTAAACTTAAGCCCTTAGTTGGCCGTACAGAGTCCTTCGTAAAGGACTCTGCATCCTTCATCAAAGAGCTTAAGGACATAAAGCTTGACCCTGAGGACATTCTAGTCAGCTTTGATGTGGTCTCCCTTTACACTTGTATCCCTATAAAGGAGGCCTTGGAGGTGATCTATCGCCTAACAGATCCCGATACTGCGCAGCTAGTTGAGATCTGTCTTACTTCCACTTTTTTCTGTTTCGAGAGTGAGTTCTTTGAACAAACCTGTGGTGTTGCCATGGGCTCACCCCTATCCCCTATTGTTGCTAATCTTTTTATGGAAGATTTCGAAGCCAAGGCTTTAGCCTCGACCCATCTCCTACTCAAGCTATGGAAGAGGTATGTAGATGACACTAATGTCATCTGGTCCCATGGCCAAGAGGAGTTGGATCTCTTCTTCAATCACCTTAACTGTCAATCCTCTGCCATTAAGTTCAACATGGAAAAAGAAGTTAATGGTTGCCTCCCCTTCCTTGATATTCTTATCTCTAAGAACATTGACGATTCCCTCTCCCACTCAGTGTTTCGGAAGAAAACGCATACTGAGCAATATCTTCATGCCAATTCCCATCATTTCCCAGCGCAAAAATTGGGTGTTCTTAACACCCTCGCTACTCGTGCCCTGAGGATTTCTGATAATAAGAGCTTTGATCAGGAGAAATCCCATCCCCTTAATGTCTTTATGGAGAATAGCTATAGTAGGCGACTGGGTCAAAAGGCCTTCCTTAAAGCCTCCAAGAATTCTATTATTAAAAAAGAACCTAAAGAGCATCTCCTAGGTGTCCATCTTCCCTATGTCCAAGGAACCACGGAAAAGATTGCTCGGATTCTTAAGAAGTATAATATTCCTTCGACCTTTAGGCCCCTCAACACCATTCGTAAATCCCTCCGATCGGTGAAGGATCCTGTCAACCCTATGGACATGAAGGGTGTCTACATGATTCCTTGTTCTTGTGGGACCCCTTGTATCGGGGAAATAAAGCGCTCCATCCATCAAAGGATCAACGAACATGCAGCTGACCTAAGGCATGGGAGAACCAAGTCTTCAGCATTAGCAGAGCACGCGGAAAAGACCAAGCATCAGGTTTGCATTGAGGAGGCCAAGGTTATTGCCAAGGTCGTGCAATTCCATCACTGTAAATTCAGGGAAGCCATTGAAAGTGAAAGGAGGCCAATCAATCTCAATAGGGATGATAGCTGGAAAATCAGTAGTTGCTGGATCCCTACCCTGTCGTCCTAGTCTTGCCTTCCCCTCCCTCTCCCACCCTCTCTGGTTTGACCTTTTCTAGCTTTCTAGGTTCCCCATATTTTCCCCTTTTTATCCCGTATCCTTTTCCTTCCTCCTAGGTTTCTCCTTTGGTTAATCTTTGGTCATGTTCTTGACCTCTTGTTTTTATTTTTTGGCTCTCTTTCTAATATTTTTATTATTAATATCTTATCAATAATATCTTAATATCGTCTTCCCTTGTTCTATTAGCTGGCGCTTTTTTTTTTACCCTTACCTTAATCCAAAATTATCATTATTATTATTTTATTTATTTATATTTTATTTTATTTTTTTTATTTTATTTTTTTTAACTTTTATTTTTAACTAACAATTGAAAATAATTTATTAATTCTATTTAATAATTTTATTATTTCCACAAAAATAAATAAATAAATAAATATTACCCTTTTACTAGATTAAATTAAAAAGAACTAAAAATTAATAACTCTGATAATATTTTTAAATGTTATGGATTCACCTTTACTTAACCTTTTGAACTTTAAATAACTAAATTAATTTAAATTAATTAATTTAATTACCAATATAATTATATATGAAATAATATAAAATACAAATATATAATATATTATAATATATAAATTATTGAATTTTAAAAATAAATATAAAATAATACAAGATTCAATTATTTAAATGAATTATTTAATTATTTATGATGAATATAATGAGTTACGTTGACTAGATATTATATTACTATTGACCCATAACTTACATTAGAATATTATTATAATTTAGCCGTTTTTATATAGCCGTTAATGGTCACACCTCGCTGTTTGGAAGATCAGTGCTCCTTATTTAACTCGCAGCTATGATCTGACTCTTCAACTTCTCCTGACGATGAATCACACTAGTTGATTCGAAATGCGTCGACAAAGGTTTTCTAAATGTGATTTACGCTGAAATCTCTTCTTAAAAATAGATTTTATATTGTTTCATTTTTGTTTTTTGTATATAGTTTAGGTGTTAAGTTTTAATTCAGATTAAATTGTAATTTTAGTTTTGTTAATTTTAAGTTTTAGAATTTTATATCATAATAAAATTTTTAAAAAATATAAGAAGGTTTCTTTTAGGATTTAGTTTAGTATAGTTTTTGTTTTATTTTTTATTTCATCCATAAAAAATAAAAAATTTCGTTAAAAAGGGGAAAAAGGAAGTTTTAACGGGTTGGTCTTTGGGTTATTTTTAATTTAGATTTATAGTTTAGTTTAGTTTTATTTTAAAATAAATCAAAAAACAATAATAAAAAAAATTATTTTTATTTTTGTTAGACTTTAGATTAGATTTTATTTCTATTTAAGATTTTAATTTTATTCTATTTTGATTTTTCGCTAAAAAAATATAAAAATGTATAAAAATTATTTTTTTTTGAAAAGCTTTGCTAAAAATTGAAAAATCATTTTGGTATCTTTTTTTGGTATTTTTCTATAGCTAAATGCACTTAAATGTTTATTTACAAGTTGGCTATATGAAAGTGGTAGCCCCCGGTCTGAGCATTGTCGTGACAATCTGTGCGACAACAGGGGCATTTTGCCATAAAAACTGAAATACAAAGGAAAAAAACCCCCAAAGCAATAAAGTGGACCCAAAAGGGAATTATAAACACGGCACATGATATTTGAGTTCCGCAAAGGCAGGATTTCGGTCGGGCCTAGGGTGGAAAGCGGTATTGGGCTGGCTCCGCTCGCTTCCACACATTGGTCAACATGTCGCAGGCGGAGGAGAGAGGAAAATTGCCTTTTCGGGCGGGTAACCCCCGTACTCCTAAGCCGCCCGAAATTGGATATCGACCGTTGATCAGAGATCCCGTAGATCAACGATGGGGATTGCGATAGTGGCCAAAGGCGGACGTGATGCGATATTAGGGCGATTTCAATATAATTTCAAGTCCAATAGAAAGAGTTATGTCAGGTTTTTCACGCTTTCCCGTGTATTTGGGATTTTACCCAAAACACTTCTGCGATGCGATATAACGCCTAATGATGGACCTGATAGGGATTTTAGGGGCAATTGAATGGGATTCCATGTCCAAAAATCACGCCCGAAAGTGTATTTTGCAGACATTCTCTATGTAATGGGATTTTTTCAATTTTTGGGTTTTTGCCTATGAGAAGGCCCCGAAACCTCTATAACCGCTCTTGATCATCATGCCATGCTAGAAGCAGGCGTTTTTACAGGCAATGATGCATTTTGAAGCCATGGAGCCATAGAGCCAGATGGCTAGTTTAACTGACAGGGAGCAGAGAAGCCGCAGAGCCGCAGAGGGATAATGAATCACAAAGAAACGGCTGAGGTAGCTGAAAAGCTGGAAAAGTACCCCAAAGGAGGCAAAGAGCTCAATTGAAAAAAAAAGAGAGCAGAGAGAGCGAAAAAGCGAATGCGCAGATTAGTTGACGGAGTCTTTGGAGTCACTTAGAGGTCAAGTGAAAAGCCAGAGAGCTAAAAGTTACAGAAAGATAAAGCTAGAGCCAGAAAACCGAGAGCTTCAGAGCCAGGGGATAAGATGGTGTTCTGAACCCATTGTGTTATGTGTAAACCAGTGGAGTTAAGCATGGAGCTTGTAAAAGAACTTAGACCATAATCCCAGAGAGCTTAGTTGAGTTGACTAGAGCTCAAGGAGATGTAGCCCAAGAGTTTTGGGTGAACTCCATATTAAATTGTTGTTCTGCGTGTGTTTTATTGCTGCATTGTATCTAGTATTTTATTTGTTGTTATATGTTTTATATTAGCTCAAGCAAATAAATTTAAAATACACAAATAGTTTAAAAACAAACACAAGCATATACCTTAGTTTCAAGCACATATTTAATTCCGCATTTGTTAATCATATAGACTTGGGAATATTTAAGATTTGGAAGTGCGAGAGGTACTTGTAAGTTAGACATGAAGCCTAAACAAAAACAAGCATACACCTTAGTTTCAAGTACATATTTAATTCTGCATTAGTTAATCATATAGGCTTGGGAATATTTAAGATTTGGAAGTGCGAGAGGTGCTTGTAAGTTAGACAAGAAGTCTAAGTGCCCCATTTTCAGATCAACATGTCAATGTCGTTTCATTGTATTTAAATTTTACTTGCATTGAAATTAAGTTTGATTAATTGAGATTGAGATTAAAATTGTTTATTTGCATTTTGTACTTAATTCATAAATAGGAATTTGATATTAATTTAAGTTGGATGCTCTAATCCTGCGTTACCTGTGCTTGTGCCTTGAACCTTACGAGTCCCAGATTGATAATGTTGGAATTGTAACACATAATTTCCCCAACATTTTTGGCCCATTGCTGAGGAGGTGCTAAAGGCATTAGAGGTTAATTTCTTTAACAAGTTTTTTGGGTGATCTTAATTGCACAACAATCAGAGGACGGAGAGTGTATCGTAAGATGTGAGTAAAGAGCCACGCATCCACTATTGTGGGGTTGCTCCAAAGTTTGGTTCTCCAAATAAGCAAGTTTGGTTAGTTTTATTGCAATTAGCAATTTTTAATTCATTTATGTTAAAATTTTAAAGCTCTTTAAAGATAAAACATTTTTGGGGTGTTGTACAAACTCCTTTGTACTAATCCATGTTGCGAGACAGGGATCATAAAACAACAGGAGAAATTCAAAGAACAATCGAGAGCTTGAAGAATGTCCCTTGAAGTACTTTTTCAAATCCTAGCAGTAGCTAGGATATCTACCTCTCAGGAAGAGCTCATCTTCACCACATTCAAGAAATTCTGTCTCTCCACAACCAGAAGAGGATTTGGAAATCTCCCTTGATTCCTCTTGCCTATCTACCAAGGAGATTGAGAAATCATGTACCAAATCTGATGGGGAGCATCCAACTAAACCTAAGATTGAAAAACTTTCACCATGCCTAGCAGCAAGCATTGTATGCATTCCGGAGACCAATTATCCAAGTTTGTCTAGCATGACCGAGGAGGACTTTCAGAGTGGTCCAAATGAAGAAATGGGCCAATACCACCAAGATTACATAGAGCATTAGTTCCAAATCACAATCCAGTCAAAGTACCACTCTCATCTTCAAATACTCTTTGTATCACATCTTTCAAAGCTGCTGATTTTTCATGCTTTTGTACATTCTAACTCTATATGTTAATTCTAATAATGAACATATCCTTGTACCTAATCCGCACATGGCTTCGTTGGAAGTTCTCTTTCACTTGAAGGAGGACGCCTTTTCTTGTTAAAATTGGCAACTAGGGCCAAACTCCATGAGGATCACCTTATTCATGGCTGATAATATTTTATCTAGATTCCTCTCGTCAAGAGGTGTAGGATTGATCTATAGATCATCTGATTCCAATAAGTATTTATGGAGATATGAATTTATTTTGATTATGGACAAATTGTCAAAGTCGGCCAGCAACTTATGTAGGCTCAGAAGCCCAACAGACACATCTATTCATCATCAACGTTTGCATATAAATACAGGTTGTCTCCTCCTCATTTGGACACACACTTCTCATCCATCTCTCTCTCTCTTTTGCGTAGAAAAGAGTGTCTCTCTCTCTCTCTCCTATGCAGATAGGTCTCTCTCTCACACGTGGGAAGGAAGGACACAGTTTTCTAAGGGTTTACAAACTGCAAATTGGAACTTTGACCAGTGTTGACCATCATTCTCCCTCTCTTGACTACGCAGTAGGTGAAGCTGACTTTGCTTGGAAATCCACAACTTTTGGCACATGAATCGAGGTGATCTGACCTCCGGTTTGGAAGATATTGACTACCCTAATTTAGGGTTGATGTTGACGTCGCTAATGCCGATAACGCTGATGCCGCTAATGCCGATAATGCTGATGCCGATGATGGTGATGCCGTTGATGCCGATGATGTTGATGCCACTAATGTCGATGATACTGATGTCGTTGATGCCGATGATGCTGATGCCGCTGACGCTAATGATGCTAATGCCGCTGATACTGATGCCGCTAATGCCGATGATGCTGATTCCACTGATCTAGGGTTTGTTGTTGCTATAATAAATCATAATTTTTGTATTATTTCTCTCCGCTGAATTATTGATGATAAAAAGAAGATTTGATCAAAGGGTTTCCCTACATTGGGGTTTGTCCCTGGCTAGCTGCCACATCTTGTGTCTCTTGTCTTGGCTTGTTTTTTGTTGATCGTTTAATGTTCTATCTGCACTTTACTTATGTACATGTGATTGCTAATCTGTGGATAATAAAAAGAAAGATAAGTAAACTGCTCTAAGCATAAAACATACCATAATTTAACATGGTATCAGAGCTGAGGTGAAGACAAAGCCCAAGCAAGAGCAAGAGCAATCACTGAAGAGAAGGTTGGAAAGGCTATCTAAAAAGCTCTATGGGGTCCTCAACACTCTTCCCCGCCGAAGACAAGCTCCGTGAGAAGTCTGACTATCACGGATGGAAGATGTCTCTTGATCTGACTTTAGAAGATCAGGAAGTGTTGGACCATGTAAGAGGCAATATTATTGAGCCTCCATCAAATGCATCCACTGCTGTCAGGAACAAATAGAAATCCAGAGAAGTCAAAGCAAAGAAGATCATCCGAGACTCTATCGACAAGCGCTTGGTGGCCTATGTTTCTAAGTCGAACACCTCCAAGGAAATCTACAATAGATTGGTGAGTTTATTTAATGGACAAATGCATTCAAGAATCAGCAAGGATGGAAGAACAGGAAATGCCCACACTTAAAGGTCATTCCGCTGCCTTTTCTTCTCATGATAAAAGAAGAAACAATTCCGAGGCTAAATCCAAAGGAAAGATTGGACCGAAGGGTGGAAGAAAAGGACAATGTTACCATTGCAATAAACTAGGTCATTATGCAAGGGAGTGTCTTGATAAAAGGAACTCACACCGGGATGATGATCAAAATCCCTCTCAAGGCAATCAAAGTAATGGCAGGTCAAATGGCCGAGGTAAAAGGAGTGCTGGAAATCAAGGAAGAGGACAACCATTCTAGAAGGCAAGAAATTCCAAGTATGAATCTAACACTGTTGACAATAAGCGGGATGAATATCATCTACCAGCTGCTCTATCTACCTCTGCTCCTCCGGACTCGCTAGGAAATTGGCTTATTGATAGTGGTGCCTCAAGGCACTTCACTGGTTACAAAGAAGTTCTCCATAATCTGATAGAGAAAGAAACCAACCTGGAAATTGTCCTTGGAGATAATATGAAATGTCCCATGAAAGGTGTAGGCAATGTTTCTCTTAAATTGAATCAAGGTAATACAATCCACCTACAGGATGTATTATATGTACCTGATCTCAAAAAGAACCTGATGTCCATTTCAGCAATGGAAGAGACAAAGGCTACAAGGTGGCTTTCAACGATGGCAAGAGGTTGGCATTAAGAGGGAGACTACTACACCATATACTCCTGAGCAGAATGGTGAGGCAGAAGGAAAGAATCATATGATTGTGGACGCTGTCCATGCCATGCTTTATGATCAAAGACTTCCGAAGTTTCTATGGGCCGAAGCTACAAATACCACCGTATATGTACAAAATCGATGCCCCCATCAAGCATTGGGTTCCAAAACTCTTGAAGAAATGTTCACCAGTAAGAACCCTGATATATCTCATTTTAGAATTTTTGGAAGCCCTGTATATTTTCATGTGCCGAAAGAGAAAACGAATAAATTGGGTGCATTTGGAAAGAAAGGAATCTTTGTGGGCTATAGTGAAAATACTAAGTGCTATAGAATCTATGTAGCCGGTCAAAGGGAAGTCGTGATTAGTCATGATGTCACCTTTGATGAAGATATGGCTCTCAGCAAGGTGAACAATCTTCCTACAGTGAGGAGCTCTCAAGACACTGACACCAGGGAACCGAAAGAAAAAGAGTATGACGAGATATTTGCACCTATTGCCAGATATACCACCATCCACTCGATCATAACCCTTGCAACTTCACAAAGATGGAAACTACATCAAATGGATGTTAAGATCACGTTCTTGCATGGTTCAATCAAAGAAGAGGTCTATGTGGAGCAACCCGAAGGATTTGAGATTTATGATCGAAAATCTCATGTGTGCAGGTTGAAGAAGGCCCTCTATGGGCTAAAGCAAGCACCCCAAGCATGGTATGAGAGGATCGATAGCTACTTGATGAAGCTAGGATTCACTAGGAGTGAAGCCGATCTTAACCTTTACTTTAAGGTTGAAGATGATAGACCTCTCATACTGGTGTTTTATGTTGACGACCTCTTTCTAACAGGTGCAGACCCTCTCATTCACAAATATAAGAGGGAGCTGGCTTCTGAATTCGAGATGAAAGATCTAGGAATCATGCACTATTTCCTAAAACTCGAAGTCTGGCAGAAAACAGGGGAGATTTTGCTATCTCAAGGAAAGTATGTGGTGAAGATATTGGAAAGATTCGGCACAATGGACTGCAAGGCCGTAACTACCCCAATGGAGCTTAACTTTAAGAAGTTAAGCGGTAGTGCTGCCAAACCCGTTTTACGAAATGCTACCGAGTATCGACAGCGCATCGGAGCATTGATGTTCTTGATGAACTCCCATCCAAATATATGCTTTAACACGTTGAGTCAACATATGGTTGAACCTCACCACATACATTGGATTGGTGCCAAGAATCTATTGAGATATTTTCATGGCACAATTACTTATGGGTTAAGATACACTGCCGGAACACTGATGTTGATTGAGTAGGCAGTGTGGTGGACTGTAAGAGCACTTCCAAGTGTTGTTTCTCCTTGGGATCTGCTTCGATATCCTGGATGAGCCGGAAGAAGAAGTCGGTGGCTTTGAGCACCGCCAAGGCAGAATATAACGCTACTAGCATGGCCTCACGTGAGGCAATCTGGTTGCAAAAGCTCTTCAGTGAGCTATTTGGATTTACATTGGATACCACCGTGTGATCGTGTGTGACAACCAGAGCGAGATCCGTTTATCAGAAAATCATTTATTTCATGATCGCTCCAAGCATATCGATATCAGGTACCACTATATTTGAGATATGGTGCAACGAGGAGCAATAAGGCTCCAACATATCAGTATAGATGAACAGGTCGCCGACATTCTGACAAAGCCCCTAAGAAAGGTCAAATTTTCGACTTTCCGAGAACGACTTGGTGTCATTCAGAGACCCTCTGATGAGGGTCAAGTATGATGTACTAAGCTCTGGGAGCTCCAGGGGGGCACAAGGTACTTCTTGGAGCGACATATGACCACAGGGTGACTCAACGTCCCCTGTTGGTGCACTTTGTACAAGATAAACGGTTCAACCTTCCCCTGTGACACCCCGTGGCAACTATGGAATAGGATGATTAGTTCTCCTGTGGGCCAAGATGATTCGTTCTCCGTGGTGACTATGGAATAGGATGATTCATTCTCCTATGGGCCTGGATGATGTGTTCTCAATGGCGATTGTGGAACAAGATGATTTGTTCTCCTATAGGCCAGGATGATTAGTTCTCCGTGGCATCCACTGGACAGGATGATTCGCTACCCTGTGGAAAGGATGATTCGCTCTCCTGTGGACAAGATGATTAGTTCTCCTGTCGAGGCATCCTACCCATGCAATTTGAGACTCATGGGAAGTACCTCTCATCTGATCAATGAGCAGGGAAATGAGGATAGGGACCACAGTAGTACCAATGGATGCATCGTTGTATCTACTATACTCCCTATGCTAGGATGACCTTCATTGATTTGGGATCAATGATACTGGTCTAGGACCAGTGAGAGTGGTACCCACTATGACATTTGACTTCGGGTCAGTAGAGGACTAGTCTGGGACCAGTGGTACACCTTCTGAGACTGACTTCAGGTCAGTGGAGGATGGTATGATACATCCTCGATCATTTCTTCTTCTTCTTCTTCATAGTTCGAGTAGAGTAGAGCATAGAAAGGCAAAGCAGAGCAGCGGTCAAGCTATTCAGGGCAGTGCATTTGATGGATGAATAGTATGACGAATTGCAGATGGAGTTCTCCCTAGTTGAGAGGGAGAGTTAAAATTGGCAACTAGGGCCAAACTCCATGAGGATTACCTTATTCATGGCTGATAATCTAGATTCCTCTCGTCGAGAGGTGTAGGATTGATCTAAAGATCATCCGATTTCGATAAGTATTTATGGAGATATGAATTTATTTTGATTATGGACAAATTGTCAAAGTCGGCTAGCAACTTATGTAGGCTCAGAAGCCTAACATACACATCTATTCATCATCAGCGTTTGCATATAAATACAGGATGTCTCCTCCTCATTTGGACACACACTTCTCATCCATCTCTCTCTCTCTTCTGCGCAGAAAAGAGTCTCTCTCTCTCTTTTGCACAGATAGGTCTCTCTCTCACACGTGAGAAGGAAGGACGTAGTTTTCTAAGGGTTTACAAACTGCAGATTGGAACTTTGACCAGCGTTGACCAGCATTCTTTTTATCTTGACTGCGCAGCAGGTGAAGCTGACTGTCCTTGGAAACCCGCAATTTTTGGCACAGGAATCGAGGTGATCTGACCTCCGGTTTGGAAGATATTGACTGCCCTAGTTTAGGGCTGATGCCGATGATGGTGATGCCGATGATGCTAATGCCGATGATACTAATGTCGCTGATGTCGATGACACCGATATAGATCAAAATCATCAGGCATGGGGGGATGTTGGGCCTCAAATATGCCCATGTTTTCATCATTTAATACCATTATTCATAACCTATATTCATGTACTATTACACTCATTTCACACCATAATTCCATCACTTGTCGCCAATTCACGTCTTATGCCTCATGGTTGATTATCATTAGTTCTCTTATATTTTCTATGATTAAAGATGATTTTTCCATGATTTAGGGTTCCATCACAAGTCAGTGGAACTAGTTGGTACAAGTAGAGTATGGGAATATCCAATTTGGGGTTTCGACATTTGGGCATGCTTCTGGGGAAAAACAAAGGAGGTTATTGTCTAAAATGATGTTTTAATACCTTTCCATGTGTTGGATTGTAACCAGGTCGCACATGTGGGTCACTAGGAGCTAATTAACAAATCTGCTCAAAATGTGTACAGTTTCCAAACTTCCAAGTTTGACCTCAATTTCCATGCATTTGGAGGTGAATCTAGAAAATCTGAGCAACTGGGTTTGTTAACCATATTACCAATTATCTATATCCAAAATTGTTTCTTCAGATCTGAATTTTTAAAAAAGTTATAAGCGGCTCTTGGAGGCAATTTTATAAAAAATGACTATTTTCCAGAGTTCTAGAATCTTGCAAAAAGAGCCAGACATTCAACTTTGAGTACGATTTCCGAGGATCTGGATTTTAATGAGACAAATACAAGAGGTTTTTGTTGACAATATAACAAGTTAGGTTCCCTCTAAGCAATTTTCCAAAATTCACCATGGTTAGGAAAATATACCAATATAATTGGGGTCAGTTTGTTAAAATTCTTCAATTTTCCATAATTGAGGAAAATGACTCATTCGCCTTGTAAATCCTATAAATGGCTCAGTCATTGTGTGTATTGTAAGCTTTTAAAGTTTGTAAAAGGAAGAGAAACAGGGAAGAAATAAATGATGGATTAAAGCTCTGTTGTAATAATAATTGCATCTTAATTGATTTTGTTTCATCTCTAAATTCTTTATAAGTATTATGACTATGTTTTGAATTTTATTTCCATCGAGTTAATCTAACTTGCTCCAAGAGTGGCAAGGGCCCACCACCACCTGGAAGCAAGTTCTGTAGTTCATTCCAATCATAGGGATTAGATTTGCAGAGTGATTTTCATTAACGAATGTTTTCATGACTGCAATCTGAATCTTATAGTTCAACATTTCGATTTCGATTAGAGCAATTTTGTTTTCCATTAGATGCAATCTGAATCTTATAGTTCAACATTTTGATTTCGATTTGAATGATTTTGTTTTCCATTAGATGCAATCTGAATTTTGTAGTTAAAGTATTTCAATTTCAATTAGGAGTAATCTAGGTTTGAATTGGCATTGCAATTGATAGTCTTGAAATGGTCATTGCAGTAATTTAGTCTTTTGATGATTAAGTAAAGTAGTAGATTTGTGAGACCCAGATTTAGATTTAGTGTGCATGTTTTTAGAATAGGATTCTTTGTTGATTTGTGGTAGCATCAGATATGCTCTAGCCACGAAATTTGTTAGAGAGGTTGGGGTACATAAGATCTCTTGTCAACCACTGGAGTGGCACCTAATGATTATATGAAGAATCCATGCCAAAGGATGATCCAGAGGACACTTGTACCATTAGATATCGTCAATCAACAGAGTTTTCTAACTCTACTTCTATCTTCTCATCATCTTTCTTGTACCCAGATTCCACACCCTACGAGGAATTCTAATAAGTGATACTAGTAATGATGAGTTTGAAGCCTGTAACAGGCTAAGGATGTTGGGACTTGATCAACAAACGAGTACACCTTGGAGTGTTTCTTTTTATCTGGTTAATTATCCCTTCTTTTTCAGAAGCAGATAATTTTCTAGGTTTTTTCTCTCACATTTTACCCCAAAGCCAGGGTGACGGTTTGAAGGTTGAGCCTTTGATACATCTTAGTGTCTAAATTCAATGTATATTACCATACTAGATCACACAAAAAATTTCGTGGAACTTGGTTAGGTCTACGTAGCCATTTTTTAGTTTTTTAGATTTCCCGCAAATCAAAATTACAAATAAAATTGTATTTAAATTGTAATAAGTGTAGTCTAGATAAGTTGTATGGGGTATAACTTTATAAGTAATCAAAATTACACCTTTCACCTTCAACTTTCTACTATGACATACTTTGAGGGGTTAATAATGTGTTTTGGACCCTCAAAACCCACTTTTCCTAAGTTTAGTGGGAAATTTGGCAATTAATTAAACTATAAATTAAATTAATGGAGAAAAATAAATATCCACACACGCTAAATGTTGTGGAAATGAGGTGGAAAATTATGGGGGAGTTAAAAGTGAAATACCAAGGTGATGTGGACTCCTAAAATCAAGGAAATAACATGTGCTCAAATAAAATCAAATTTCTGGCATTAAATGAAAAAGCTGCTTGGAAATTCGAATTTGTGAAGTTAATGCACATTTGGGAGGATTTGGGGGAATATTTAGTCGAGATTTTTGTGGGAAAATGTCCCCACATGGGTTACCATCCATATACACTTGCCATTCCACCATAAAATTTGAATTTGGCACATAAAAGAAGAAGAAAATGATGTCCACTTCTCAAAATTCGATTTTTACACTTGGCACTAGAGCTCCATTTAACAAATTCGAATTTCTCTTTGGGATTGTCACCTCATGCCACTTGTTTAATCACTTCTACATTGAGATTGGCTCCGATGCCATTTCTCATTGTCATTCTTCATTGGGATTTGCTCCCAACTCTCTATATGATAGAGTCATGGGCTCTCACATTGATAAGATTGTTACTAGCTATTATGCTTGCAGAAGCGCTGCTGCCTTGTACACTTTCGGAAATATCAATAAAGATTGGGGTTTCATTAATGAGGTGTTCATCTTTTTCGAGTGTGATGAATTGTTGAGCATTGGTATAATTCCTTTCACTCATGTTTTGATTTAATTCGCTTCCATAGACTCTTATAAATTTGTTAATGTAGAGCTATCTTGCATTGACATTTGATTTAGAAGTATGTTCTAAGTATAGAATGCTCTAGTTGGTTTTAAATAAATCTCTAAAGTTTCTTATCATTGTTTATTGTAAATCTATATGGAACTAATTCTTGATTGAAGTTTTGTAGAGGGAGCATCTTGTTGGGATTACAAAATCAAGCGTGAAGGGAAGTCTTTGGAGATACCAACCCACTCTTGATACATTCTTAAAGGAGCTCTCATTTGTTCTTTGAACCCTCATAGTCTTATCTTACAAAGTGGTTTTGCAGGGATTTCAGCACATAGCTTGTGCACAACCCGAGAACTTCTAAATTTAAATCTCTTTTAAAAAAAACATTGTACTTCATTTCTTCATTTGATATCTAAGAGCTTGAAGATGGCTAAGCAAAGATGAGAGTTTACTCTCACTCTTTAGCTTAGCCTTTTGTGAATTATAATTGTACATATACATTTTATCTTGTTGATTTTTCCATTAATACTTAACTTATTTTGCAGCCATTGTTTGGATTGTTTGCTAACTCTTGTGTGGCAGATTTTGAAGAGCAACTTCCCACAACATCTGAAAAGTGTTTGCAGGACCTTTGGCAAGTGTTGAGGGTTCGATTTCCAAAGATGTCATGAGCCCTTTAGAGGCTTATTTTGGCCAAGTCGAGTTCACTAGAAGGCTGCTCATTTTCCTCTTTAAGCCATGGGCATTTGGAGGAAACTCACACCTTGTTTCCCTTGCATAAGTTTTGTGAGATCTTGTCAGTACTTTCTCAAGAAAGGAGGTCTAGTGTCCAAGTTTCAAGCAATTATTGTGAGGACTCTCCTTGAAGTATAGTTGAGAACTTTGAAGGGCCCTCTTCTCATTGTAATATTAATAAAAGATCTAACTTGCTTGTGGGAGCTTCGGATTTCTCCCACGGTATCCTATCTCCCCATTTAGAGAGAGGCTTCTCTTGGGTGGATTGACATTTGCATGGTTTAAGCTTTCATACTTCATTCACTTACATGCATGTTTTAATTGGGAATTAACACAACCTCACTATCACATTTCATTAAGTTAAGGTTTGTTACAATTTCATTTGAGCTTTGCATTTTCTTTCTCATTGTTGCTTGGAGCTACAAGTTTACACTTTACTTTGGACAATTCATCATTTACATGCAAGGATTTTATATTCTTAACAAACTTTGATTTGTTTCCATTTACCTTGGTAAATTGTTTCATGAGCACTTGAATACATACTTCAATTTTATGCTACATTGTTATCTTGAATATTGGAGCAATTTATTGGCATTGTTTATTTGAAACAAATTTTACTTTCAAGAAAATTACTTGTATCATTTTAATTCATTGATGAAACACATGCAAAACTCGTAAGCTAATTTTGTTCCTCCAATTGAAGTTATAATTGCAACTTATGTTGAACACTACTTCATTTTCAAGCATTGCAAATCAATCTCTTTGAAGAATTTGCATGTATCATTATTTTAATTTAGGGAATTAACACAATTTGCATTTCGTCTAGACATTTAAATGTAGAAAGGCCCCAAGCCTCATTAAAATTTTACCTTCAACATAAGTTTTTGAAGTAGACATTTTAGATATCCTCTACTCCTCTATTGACTCCTCACTGTGAGATCCATATCATTGGGCGAGGGTGAGGTCTGAGGATTGAAGAGTAAAATTGTAATCTTGTTGTAGAGCTAATTAATAAAATTAACCAAGAGGACTTTCCATTACATTTACTTTACTTGTCTCTTGATAGTTTGAGTTTTCATATGCAAAGTCTATTCCAAAAGCAAGTATTGTAGTCATTTCAAACAAGTTTTTATTTTCATGTTTCAAGTCTAATTGCATATTGATGTCTTGGTTTAGCACTTCCTTTCTTTTACATTTCCAAGTTAATTACTAATTGTTGGGTTTTGGCAAGATGTGTTTCACATGTTTTGATTTATAAAGTTGATTATCTCAAAAGCATTTTGTATCTTACATATCTTGTGCTAACAATTCTTATTTACATTTCAGGGTGACTTTGTTTTCTCTTTTGACAGCATTGCATTTTACTTTGAGCAAATATATCTTTAAATTGTTGAGCACATTTCCTATAATACACTGGTTTTATGTTTTTTTATCATACTAATGATTGGCATTGTTATTTCAAATTGCTCACTTCATATTTGCTCATAAATCCTTAAAAGTAATCTATTTTCACTATAACATTCTCCTAGAAACTTACATCTTTTAACTTAACTTTTCATTAGGGACCACCCCCTTAGCTAACCTAAGAGATAGCTTAAACGAAGAGAGAAGGGATTCAGTGTGACAGCCCCTTCTCTGAGTTCCCTGCCACCAACCACACCTTGTGGGGTTGAAGGCTTTTCTCATTGACTTGTAGGTAGGTGTAGGCGGCAGAGTCAACATCTCCAATACCCAGAAAAGGTTTGGGCAGATTTTAAACAGTTTAGGAAATATTAAAATAATTAATATTTTTAATGGAGTCCCTAAGTCTAAACTTAGGGAAATTAAAATATTAATGTCGATTAATATAAAACTGTGTTAGAATGGTCCAAAAGACATGGATCAAGCCAGATCTAATCGTAACCATAGATTAGGGACTTAATCTCAACCATTGATATGTCAACAAGAAAAGTATAAGAGGAGGCTTGAGGGTCACTTGGAGAGTACACCAAATGATCAGTCATTTTATTCTCTAGAGCGGGGTTTGCTGGGCAGAGAGAAGTTAACGCAGTCCAAAAAGGAAGACGCTAGGGTTTCTGGGGCAGATTGGAGCTAAGGAATTGCCAGAGGGTTTTTCCGTGGGTTTCAGTCAAGACACTTTTCTCATACTAAGAGGTACTACTGCCAAGGGCATTCTTTGTTGGGTAAGCCAGATTTGGCACCCAGATTGTACTCTGAAATTGCTTAATAAGAAAACCCTCAAATAGCTACATCGGTTTTCCCGCATTGGGTTTTTCTAGGCACATTGGTCCAAAAATAACGATGTCATTTTGTGTGCTTGTATCTGTTTCCTTCAGTTGATCTGTAATATGTTGAGCATGTGCTAGTGTTTATTTTCAGTATTGACATTGTAAATAACTTGTTAAGTAACGAAACAAGTAGGTAGGAATAAATCAGTAAAGTACATGGAGGGTTTCTAACTGGTAGACTTAGAAACTTCAACATGGTATCAAAGGGTGGTTGCAGATCAAAGGAGAACTGAGGACATCAGCCGAGCGGAGCAATAGCAGCAAAAAACAACTGTCCTGAGTGACAGAAGTTGTTCCTAGCAGAGCAGCAACAAGGGAAGGGTGACGTAGTGCCTGCATCATCAAGGGTGAGCCAAGAAGAGGCAACGCAGAGGCCAAGGGACGCAAAAGGAGGCTCACACAGAAGGCCAGAGGGCTATGACGCAGTTGGCTAAGGAGGCCGAGTTGTTGGTGTCGGGATTGCGTAGAGCCTAGGAGCTCTCACCTTCAGGTTGTTGGGGTTTAGGAGGTTGTAGGAAAGTTACAGAGTGGAGCTAGTGGGGTACTATAGTCAGAACAGTACCTGACAGGGCAAGGCCAAGGAGGAGGGAGTTGCTGCCGAGGGTCTCTAGCCGAGAAATCTGTATCAGTGGTGTGGTTGCACAGACGATCAGCGCAGGGGGCATCTCGACATCGGTAGAAGGATTTCTAGGATGGAAATCGAGACTCAAAGGGAGTCGCATCGAGAACTTCTAGGATGGAAGTAGAAGAGAAGCATGGCACTACACGGAGTAAGGGACCAGGACAGACTAGACGGAGCCTCAAACTTCACAGTCTGGAAGGCTAGAATCTTATCTCTACTTGACAGAAATCGTATCAAGCACTTCGCCTTGAGGACGATAGCTATCCCAGTCGACCCAGCTGAGAACGATAAGTACGAGGAGGCAATGGCGAGGGCCAATAGCATCATCATTGACGGGGTCAAGGACCATGTAGTACCACACATTGGTGAGAAGGAAATGGCAAATGAGATGTGGGAGGCCCTAAAGAAATTGTACTAGCATACTTCTGTGTAGAGAAGAATGTTACTAGAAAATTAAATGAGGTCATATCAGATGAAAAGGAAAAACTGATTGACACCTTCCTCGGAGGACTGAATGAGATCTGAGATCAGTTGACTTCCATAGGAGCCACGACGAATTAGGAATTGATGGTGAGGACAACCCTGAATGCAATCTCAGAAGACTGGGAGTTATTTGTCCAGAGTATACTGGGCAGAGGGACACTTCCACCTTGGGATGAGATGTGGGCGGCTATTCGCCAAGAAGAGATCGGACGGCAGACAAAGGTGGGAAGCAGCAGTAAGGGGATCAGAGTCAAAAAGGAGGAGGAAAATGTTGCCCTAGCATCTGAGGGAAAGCAAGAAAAGAGGAAGAAGAAGGATCTCTCCAAGATCAAGTGATTCCACTGTGGGGAGCTCAGTCATTACACGACCTAGTGTCCAAGGAATAAGAGTAAGGGAGAGTCTTCCGAGACTAAGGCAGCGCCAGCAAGGGCAGAATTCGCAACCAGCGAAAAACTTCATGTGAGTCATATTATTCATGGCTAATAATATTTTTATTAGATTCCTCTTGTCGAGAGGTGTAGGATTGATATAAAGATCATCCGATTACAATAAGTATTCATGGAGATATGAATTTATTTTGATTATGGAATTATTATCAAGCCGACCTACAACTCATGTAGGCTCAGAAACCCAACAGTCGCATCTATTCAAACACCAACGTTGTGTATAAATATAAGAGGACTTTTCCTCATTTGCACTCACACTTCTCATCACATCTCTCTCTCTATACTGCGCAGAAATGAGTCTCTTCTCTACTGCGCGGAAATGGGTCTCTCTCTCTCACATGTGAAGCCGGACGCTGTTGAACCTGAAGCTGCAATTGCAGATCCAAAGATTTACCTACGTGGCCTAGAAGATCTCCTCATCTGAACTGCACTGTAGGTTCATCTAAACCTCCTCTGGAAGCCGCAACTTTTGGTGGTGGAATGAAATCAATCCGACGGTCGGTTTGTGAGATATCGTCTGCCCCAGTTTGATAATGAAGCCACTAATGCTGATGCTGCAGATCTAGGGTTTGCTACTGCTGATATGAATCAAATAGATTGTACTATTTCTCTCTGCTGAATTATTGAAGATAAAAGAATATTTGATCAAAGGGTTTCCCCACACATTGTGGGGTTTGTCCCTGGCTAGCCGCCACATCTTGTGTCTCTTGTTTTGGCTTGTTTTCTGTCGATCGTTTAATGTTCTATCTGCACTTTACCTTATGTACATGTGATTGCTAATCTGTTGAATATAATAAGAAAAAGAAGTAAACTGTTATAAGCATAGAACATACCATAACTTAACATGGTATCAGAGCTAAGGTGAAGACAAAGCCCGAGCAAGAGCAAGAGAAATCACCGAAGAGAAGATTGGCAAGGCTATCCTAAAAGAACGATGGGGTCCTCAACACTCTTTCCTGCCGAAGACTAGCTCCGTGAGAAAGCTGACTATCATGGATGGAAGATGTCTATCGATCTAACCCTAGAAGATCAAGGAGTGTTGGACCATGTAAGAGGCAATATTGTTGAGTCTCCATCAAATGCATCCACTGTTGTCTGGAACAAATGGAAAAACAGAGAAATCAAAACAAGAAGATCATCTGAGACTCTATCGACAAGCACTTGGTGACCTACATCTCTGAACTGAACACCTCCAAGGAAGTCTACGATAGACTGGTGAGTTATTTAACGTAAATGATGCAAATCAAGTTTTGTTTCTTAGAAATAAGCTAAAGGAAATTAAGAAGGGTAAAGATGAGAGTATGCAAGCATACTTCTTAAGGATCACCGAAATCAGGAACGATCTCCTATCTATTGGGGAGGCTATCACTGACAGGGGAATAGCACTCACGACTCTTGGAGGATTACCATCCGAATGGTACGTGTTCAGGACTACTCTTCCGAACAATAATGTAATTCCTGGTTTCAAGGAACTAATGGCTAGATGCATTCAAGAAGAAACAAGGGTAGAAGAACAAGAAATGCCCATGCCTAAAGGTCGTCCTGCTACTTTTTCTTCTCATGCTAAGAGAATAAATAATTATGGGTCTAAATCAAAATGAAAGGCTATATCTAAGGGTGGAAGAAAAGGACGATGTTTCATTTGCAATAAAGCAGGTCACTATGCAAGGGAATGCCTTGATAAAAAGGACTCTCACCGTGACAATGATCAAAATCCCTCTCATGGTAATCGAAGGGATGGAAAATTCAATAGCAAAGGTAAGAGGAGAGTTGGGAATCGAGGAAGAGGACAACCATTCAAGAAGGCTAGAAAGTCTAGGATGTATTAAATGCACCTGACCTCAAAAAGAACCTAGTGTCCATCTCGGCAATGGAAGACAAAGGCTACAAGGTAACCTTCAGCAATGGCAAGGTACGCATATGGAAAAATAATGTTAAAGATGCCTTTACTCTTGGGTCATTATATCAGGTCGATGGAAGTCCGCTAGGTGTCATGTCTTATGACACATCTCTTCAATCCGAACGTTGGCATCAGAGGTTTGCCCCCCTTCATTATAAAGCTATACTTGGTGTAAAACAAATGGTGATAGGGATGCCCGAATTCCAAGTAGAGAAAGAGGGTGTATGTCCGGGATGTCCGGGATGTGCCGAAGGAAAGCTCCAAAGGGGACCGTTCCCCTCAAGCCAAAGCAAGACCTTCAATATATTACAGTTGGTTCACTCAGGCATATCTGAGGCTGGCATTAAGAGGGAGACTACTACACCACATACTTCTGAGTAGAATGGTGTGGCGGGAAGGAAGAACCATACGATTGTGGAAGCTATCCGAGCCATTCTACATGATCAAAGACTTCCGAAGTTTCTATGGGCTGAAATTACAAACACCACCATATATGCCCTCATCAAGCATTGGGTTCCAAGACTCCTAAAGAAAAGTTCACCAGTAAGAAATCTGATGTTTCTCATTTTTAGAATTTTTGGAAGCCCTGTATATTTTCATGTACCGAAAGAGAAAAGAAATAAATTGGGTGCATCTAGAAAGAAGGGAATTTTCGTGGGCCATGGTGAAAATACTAAAGGCTATAGAATTTATGTAGCCGGTCAAAGGGAAGTCATAAATAGTCATGATGTCACCTTTAACGAAGATATGGATCTTAGCAAGGTGAACAATCTTCCGACTTTGAGGAGCTCTCAAGAAGCCGACACCAGGGAACCGAAAGAAAAGGATGATGAATTAATTCCTGATGTAGAAGAACCCATGGATCCGATTGATCCTCCTCCACATGAACCTTCCTCTTCTAGGAAGAGGCCTTCATGGCTTAGGGGGCTACTTGATGATGCTGAAGGACATGCTGCACCCCGAGGAACCTTTCGTGAAAATAAGAAACCTAATAGGTATCAGGGATACCTGACCATCATGAGCACGATCATACAAAATAAGCCTTCATCATTCTCAGACACCGTCAAGCATCAAGTATGGAAGGATGCTATGACCAAAGAATATGAGTCTATCATGAAGAATGATGTTTGGGAAGTAGTTCCCAGACCCCAGGACAAGACAGTTGTTACTTCCAAATAGCTTTACAAGATAAATCATGCAGCAGATGGAAGTATGGAAAAGTATAAGGATAGTTTTGTTGCTCGTGGTTTCTCCCAGAAGGAAGGTATAGACTATGATGTGATATTTGCCCCTGTTGCCACATATACGACCATCTGCTCAATCATAGCCCTTGCTGCTTCACAAGGATGGAACCTACATCAAATGGATGTCAAGACTGTGTTCTTCCATGGCTCGATCAAAGAAGAGGTCTACGCGGAGCAACCCGAAGGATTTGATAGAAAATATCATGTATGCAAGTTGAAGAAGGCTCTCTATGGGCTGAAGCAAGCACCCCGAGCATGGTATGAGAGGATCGATAGCTACTTGATGAAGCTGGTTCACAAGGAGTGAAGGCCGATCCAACCTTTACTTTAAGGTGAGAATGAACAAGCCTCCATACTGGTGCTGAATGTGGAGAACCCTCTTTCACAAGTGCCAAACCCCTCATCAACAAATGTAAGAGGAGTTGGCTTTTGAAATTTGAAATGAAGGACAAGGACTTGATGGTGGTAGCAAAGCCGAGGGAAATTTCCTTCAAGGAAAAGTATGTGGTAAAGATATTGGAAAGACGCAATAATGATGGACTGCAAGCCTGTGACACCCCCGAGGATCTTAAATTTAAAGTTATATGGTAGTGATGTCCGGACCAGATTTGGGAAATGCCTCTGAGTTTCATAAACTCATTCGCATTGATGTTCTTGGTGAACCTCCATCCGAAAATACGTTTTGCAATTACAATTGTGAGCTCATATCTGGTTGAGCATCACTGGATTGATGCCAAGAATCTTCTGAAATATCTTCATGGCACAATGGGTTAAGATACACTGCCGAAGATGTGAGAATACTTGGATATATTGATGCTGATTGGGCAGGCAATGTGGTGGACCGTAAGAGCACTTCCAGGTGTTGTTTCACCTTGGGATCTGCTTCGATATCCTGGATGAGCAGGACGCAGAAGTCGATGGCTTTCAGCACCGTCGACGCAGAATATATTACTGCTAGCATGACCTCGTGTGAGGCAGTCTGGTTGCGAAAGCTCTTCAGTGAGCTGTTTGGATTTACATTGGATACCAATGTGATTCTCTGTAACAACCAGAGGTGGGATTCGATTACTGAGGAATCTCGTATTTTTCGATTGCTCCAGCAAATAGACATCATCTGGGATATGGTAAGTCGATGAGCAAGGAGGCTCCATCACATTAAGATGATGTACAGGTCAATACACCTTGTCAAAGCCCCAAGGAAAGATCTAATCTGTGATTTTCCCAAACGACTTGGAGTTGTCAAGGAACCCTTGTACAAGGGTCCTGCATGTTGCATACATTGAGCTCTGGGAGCTTTGAGGGCTTGCGGTTATTACTGGAGCAACATATGACCAGAAGGTGACTCACCCTCCCCTGGTGGTGCGCACTGGAACAAGATGATTCACTCTCTTGTGGGACAAGATGATTCGCTCTCTTGTGTAGCAAGATGATTAGTTCTCCTGTGAGGCCTGGATTGATGTGTTCTCCATGGCGACTGTAGCAGGATAATTAGTTCTCTTGTGAGGCCTAGATTGATGTGTTCTCCATGGCAACTGTAGCAAGATTGATGTGTTCTCCTGTGAGGCCTGGATTGATGTGTTCTCCATGGCAATTGTAGCAGGATTGATGTATTCTCCTGTGAGGACAGGATTGATTAGTTCTCCTGTCGAG
>APFE031215022.1:95322-110717 GCA_000404065.3 Pinus taeda | reverse complement strand
GTTCCAAAAGTCATGGATCAAGCCAAATCTAATCTTAGTCGTTGAAGGACCAACAGGAAAATTATAAGAAGAGGCTTGAGGGTCAGTTGGAGAACACACTGAGGGAGACTAGTTAGTTCGATTTCTGGAGCGGGGTTAGCTAAGAAATTTGAACTAGTGGTCTGGAGAGCAACAGGAGGCAGCAAGTATGGAACAGAGAGTTGGGAACAGCACCAGGTGAAAAACGCAGAGGTTGGAGAGGCAGACACAAAGCCTCTCAGGCAGATGTAGAGGCTGCTGACTGCGCAGTCACTGGAGGGCCTGCGTGGGTGACGTAGAGAGGCCCAGGGTTGACGCAGAAAGGCAGGGGCTAACACAGAGGATCTGGGAGCTTTGCAGAGGTCAGCCAGGTTGACGCTAAGAATGGGGAAAGTGTTAAAGAATTTTCATAAATAACTTATCGGGAAATAAGTAGGTAAAATAAATCAATTGTTGCAGTGATAGAATTTTCACAATATGGCCAGATATCAACAGTGTGACAATAGATGATGTAGAGACAAGGTGTTGTGGCAAGGTGTGCAACACTAGAACACATTCCTCGCTAAGAGGGAGTGTTAGTTTTTGTAGTATTAGATGTGTTCTAGCCACGAAATTTGGTGGCGAGGCTAGAATACATGAGATCTCCAAAATCCAGAAATCATTTCTGGAAATTTTGCCTAGAAATTACTTAATTAGATTATTAACTAGTTTTTAAATATTTCCTAAGTCTAAAATTAGGGAATATGGTTAATTAATCAGTATCAATTAAGTCAAGGTGAAAATTATCTAGAAACTCACACGGATCAATCCAGAGATGATCCTAGCCATCGATTATGTTTTAATCTTAGCCGTTGGTACTCTAGCAGAGGATTATAAGAGGAGGTTCATGTGGTGATGGAGATGACATTTGAGTTGTTTGATTTCTTGGCAGATCGATTTCCAGAGTAGTAGCAGTTAGTTGTCGGAGAGAGTTAGAGATCGAAGCATTGAGTGAGGGGCAGAGATAGTGAGACTGGAGGAATTATTCCAGATCCAGTGAGTGCATTTGCAGAGAGGCAGAAGAGCCATAGAGAAGCTGATGCAATAGCTTCTAGAGGCAAGTTTGATTTGCTGAGAGGGAGAGACGTCTTCATTTGTAGAGGTCGGGAAGGAGTCCCAGAGTGCTAGAGAAGCATATTTCTCACCAGCAAAAGGCAGAATGACTTCATCAGAGACCAGTTAGAGGCTTGATGTCAAGCAAGCTGCGCAGAGAAGTGCAGAGGTTGACGCAAAGGGTTAGAGGATAGAGTCCCTAAAGGCATGTTGTGCCGAGAGTTTGCTTGTGGGGTGAGGAAAATTCCTCACTAGATTTTTCCCAGTTTTTTTCTCTATAGGATTACTTGATTTTGGCATCCATTTGTACTCAGAATTTCTCACTGAGGCATAATAATAAAAAACCCTCACTGTTGCATCGGTTTTCCCAAGTTGGGTTTTTCCAGGGGATGGCCAGGACAAAATAATCAGCAGGTGAGAAAAAGCAAATAGATGAGTCCTACCCCAATCTATGGTCATCACCCTGGTTCCGTAGGCCCTAGATGAACCTCCTTTATCAATTAGGAACCATGATTGTCCCAACCCCTGGAGGGCAATGAACTGCCCTATCGCAAAGGGGGTAATCACTGCTATATCTTACACATCATGTTCTTATCCTTTGAGCCCCAAGTAGCTAATTAAAGAAAATTCATAAAAGGACAAAGGCATATAAAAAAGGGTAGACAAATCAAGCCCAGGGCACCTCATGTACCACGATTGCTCCCTCCTACACATTACATGTTAAATTTTTTAAGTTTATCCGTTAGAAAATTAATCTGTATTTTGCTAGTTTATTTCTTCTGCTTGTTTAAATTCGAACAGGTTATTTAAAACATTTAAATACCGAAATAAACACAATATATTTACAACATCTATAGATCAACAACTGAAAGAAAACAAACACACAAGTGACATCGTTATTTTTGGACAAATGTCCTTGGAAAAAACCAAGGAGGGAAAACCAGTGCAGTTATTTTGAGGGTATATTATTATGCAGTATTTCCTTGAGTACAATTGGGTGCCTAACCGGCTCACCCGACAGAGAAAAAAATAGACAGCAACAATACCTATCTATTTGGAAACAAGTATTCAGAAAACTTGTCCCACAAAACCCTCTTCAGCGACTATGAAGCTTAGCGCTAGCCCTTCTAGCGTTTGTGTCAGTCTCCTGCTGCACTGCGTCAGCCCCAAGACCCTTTGTGTCAGTCGTTTGAGGCACCGCACAGCCTCTGGGACCCTCTTTGTCACTCCCTCTGCCTTCTGCATGGATGACGCAGTCCCTCTGGGCTTTGTGTTGCCTCTGCTGGGCTCTGCGTGGCTTGCTCTAGCCACTGCTCTCGCTCTTTGCTTCTGCGCTAGTCTCTTGGCACTGTCTCTGCCTCTCTGTCTAATACTCATTACCCCTTGCTACTGATCATTGATTCATCTTTTCTTAGCAACCCCGCTCTAGAAAAATGAATGACTGACAACTTTAGTGTGTTCTCCAACCAACCCTCAAGCCTCCTCTTATACTTTTCTCGTTGGTCCTTCAACGACCGAGATTAAATCTCTAATCAATGACTAAGATTAGATTTGGCTTGATCCATGACTTTGGAACCTTCTAACCCAGCTTTATATTAATACCCATTAATATTTTATTTTTCATAAGTTTAGACTTAGGAACTCCATTAAAAATATTAATTTTTTAAATATCTCCCAAACCGGGTACAATCTGTCCAAACCATTTCTAGGTCTTGGAGATCTCATGTGCTTTAGCCTCTCCACCAATTTTCATAGTTAGAGCACATCCAATGCTACCCCAAATCAACACTCTCTCTTAGCGAGGACTGTGCTCTAGTAATACTCCACACTGAGCACCACCCTGATTATCCGACACCAGTACCTATGCTGATGCTAGGCCTCCCCACCTAACATCCTCTGCACTGCTACATCTTGTACTGCTGCCCATGGCCTTGCCACTGCACTACTGCATCCATACGGCAGCTCCCTCTGTATTCGTGCTGTTGCTCGTCCATCGTCCCAACACTGCATCCCCCTCTCATCACGCTACTGGATATTTCTACTGCACTGCAACTTAGTTATTGAGAAGTAAGTAACTAATCCACCCAACTTTTGACATCCTTATCAAGCTAGAAACACTCCCGATGCTGAAGTTCTCTCTGCTGCTAACAAGTGCTCCCTCTACTGACCTCTGCAATGCTACAACAACTCCCTGCATCTCACATCGTTGCAAACCTCTCTATGCCATCCTGCACTGTTACAACACTCCTGTGCCTCTTGCACTATTGCAGCCTGCTAGCCTCGCGCTGCCTGGGGACTCCTGCACTGTAGCACTCTCCACTACTTCATCCGCATTCGTCTCTACCTACATCCACTAGTTCTGCTACTCCTCTTTGGGGCTCCCGTAGCAAGGTATAATCCAAGAGGTTGGGTACCTCAAGGATCCTGCCCCTAATCACCTGTAGTCCTCTTGACTACAGCTCGACGTCTCCCCACCTCTTCTCTAGAGGTACATGAGCACTCATGGCACAATCGTCATCCTCCTTGAATTCTTTCTCCGCCTTCACTGGCACTGCCTTAGAGTCAGACGCCTCTCCCTTGTTCTTCTTCCTCAGACATTGGCTCGCATAATGACCGAGTTCCCCACAGTGGAAGCACTTGACCTTGGAGAGGTCCTTCTTCTTCCTCTTCTCCTGATTTCCCGCAGATGCCAGTGCTGCATCCTCTTCCTCTTCCTTCTTGATCCGGACTCCTTTGCTGCTACTTCCCGTCTTGGTCGGCTGTCTAATCTCTTCTTGATGAAGAGCTGCCCACAATTCTTCCCAATCTGGAAGATTCACCCTGCCCAGTATGCTCTAGACAAATGTCTCCTACTCCTCAGAGACTGTGTTTAGTGCAGTTCTTACCATCAACTCCTGATTCGACGCGGCCCCTATGGAAGTCAGTTGGTCCATATCTCCTTCAATCAACCAAGGAAGAGATCTATCTGCTCCTCTTTCTCCATTTGGTATGACCTTAGATGATTCTCAAGTAACATCTTCCTCTGCACGGAAGTATGCTAGTACATTGTCTTCAAGGTGTCCCACATCTCCTTTGCTGTCTCCTTCTCGGCAATATGTTGGACCACATGATCCTTGACCCCATCAAGGATGATGCATTTTGCCTTGGCCATTTCCTCCTCGTACCTTTCATTAACTACCGGGTCAACTGGGATAGCCATTACTCTCAAGGCGAAGCACTTGATGTGATGTCTGTCTAGAATGGACAGGATCCTGGCCTTGCCGACCACAAAGTTGGATGCTCTATCTAGCCCATCCTGATCCCTCAACCCATTTAGGGCCATCTCTCTGCTTTACTCTGTTGACTCCTCCGAGTCTCTCTACTTTCCGCCTGGAATTTCTCGGTTCGACTCCTACTAAGTCTCTACTTCCCATTTGGAAGTTCTCGGTTCAACTCCTCCGAATCTCTCTACTTCCTGTTTGGAATTTCTCTTCTAAACTCCTTGTGAGTCCTGATTTCCCTCCTGGAAATCCTTCTGCCAATCGTCAAGTTGCCCCTCTCCAATCGTCTGTGGAACTGCAACATTGATCCAGATTCCTTGGCTAGAAATCTGGCTCGGCAACAACTCCCTCTACCTTGGATTTTCCCTGCTAGGTATTGTTCTGACCACAGTACCCCACTAGCTTCACTCCCGTAAACTGCCCATAACTTCATTCGCCCTAGCAACTGAGTAGGGGAAATTAGGTCATAACCACATAGAAGCAAGTCTATATGTGCGGTTGGACGCCTATAACCACACTCTTTCCTCGTTGTTCACGTGGTTGGGGTGTTAGGTCAATGAAAAAGGGTTCTAGCTTGGGGATTGATCACCTGGGGTGGTTTGTGGCCTTCTGAGTGGTTTGTGGTCTCTAAGGGATGTCAATAAAGTTGTCGGTTTGTTGACCCCACTTCCATAACTGGAACTTGGAGGTAGGGTCATGTCATAGTAGCACTCATCTTCACATTTACCCAAAGGTCTTATAAAAGTGAATAAATGTGGATAGGGGTGTGTTACAGACTTGGTGGAGGAAGCCTATTTAACTCATTGTACATTACAATAACTTTATTTCTTGATATATAAAGCCCAAGAAGGATCTAATAAATGATGACATGGAGAAGGGCTCTTGACATAAACCCTAGAAGCCTACAATGGAGGCTTAGACCTAAAAATAAAATAATAAAGCATGAAACCCATGCTAATAAAATAAAATTATGTCTTTATTTTGACAAATACATTACATCATGACTCAAATACAATTATGAAGACCGACACTAGTTACATTCTTCAACAGGATCAAGCCCTCACACTTGGAAGTCTTGCTTCTTTGGGCTGGATGGCTTCTCTAGAGGCCTAGAAACCCTTAAAACCCTAGTTGTTTAGGCTAGGTGAGGCTAGGGCTCTCTAAAATTTGATTTCTTCTTCAAACCCTTAAGCTATCACTTGCACAAATGAAAAATAGAAATCCAAATGCCCAATATATATACAAAAAATTCAAATAAAACCCCAAAGCCCCAATACTTATACAAAATAGAATTAATGGGTTAGTGTTAAAATACAAGAGTTAGATTCAAAAAATTATTTAGAAATATTTACAATATCTACAAAAATCAAATTGCTCTTATTAGCGTATTAATCTTTGTAGTAAGTAAATAAATGAGAGAATTTGAATAAATCTTAAATTTTGGCGAAACCCTCCTACATCAAATATTCGTTAGATCAAGACTTGAAGTCAAACAAAGTGTTATCCCCACTGTCTGTGAACTTGGGGACTAGAGCAACTTGTACTTGAAATTTACTTCGAAAAATAGATTATTAGATCAAGAGGGATTCGATCTATACAAGGGATCTATGAACCTGGAGATACTTGCTAGATCCCCTAGACCCAGAGTGCTTACTCTAGCCCAACACCTAAAGCAAGATACCTGTGCTAATAGATGCTACTACTACTGGCAATTGAAGTAATAATCATGCAATATGTTAGCTCAAAGCATATAAAAATAAATCATCTACGACATACCACAGATCAACAACTGAGAGACACCTGAATTGAACCCCAAAGTCTTATACTTTTATTACAAAATCCAGCAGAGCCTTGATCAGTACAAATGATTTTCAACACTGTTCCAGTTGAAATTGAAGTTCCATGACAAGCTCAAAGGTTTTCTTATATAGAAAAAATAAGAGAGAAAACCCCTCCAAGTGGAAATAATGATTAGTTGGGTTGATTCTCGTCAAAATAATCTCATCCATCGATCTTCTTTTGAAATAACTTGATCTCCTCCGTCAATTGAGATTTATTCCATTTATTTTGAGGAAAAAATCGAATTTCTCTTAAAACCCATTTTTCCCTAGTCCAATAATAATATTTTGGACTTTTATCCTCAAAAAAATCAATTTGACTTGACCACCAAGGTCCAAAGGGTCAATTTCTCTTAAAAAATCGTTTTTAATCCTTGGTGAAGGACCATTAAAATTTAATTCTTTTTGGGCCCATGAATTTTTTATGATTTTCCACTTGGAGAGAATTTAATTTCTCTCAAATTAATTTTTTTGACTCAAATTTAGTTAATTTTCTGGCTAATTATTTTATTTTTACTTTTTCTAGAAAAATTAATTAAAAGACTCGAGGGGAATAAATATTTTTCCACCTTCTAAGTGTATCTAAAAAATGATTTAGCCATGGTGTCTAAATATGAGTAATCATGCACTAAACTATTCCTAGACACACTTGTATGTCAAAATATTACAATATCAACCCTTAGAAGAGGAAATACACATTTGGAATAGACCCTCAAGACTTTACCCAATTTTGCGAAAAGACACATAATCTAGTATTAAAAATACATAGACTCGATAAACACTAGAACTCACCTAAGACTTCATCAAAGAATCCCACCCTAGCTTTGGGGTATATCTGGGAGAAAAACTCTATTGATTATCTGGGTTTACACACACATAATTTGGGGAGGTTAAAAAACTCCCTAGGATGAAATACTTTGAGAAGAATCATAGGCTTACCTAGGTGTTATTACATGGCTTAATAGTCACACTAAAACCATTTACAATAAACTTGCAGAAATTGGGATTATAATGATGAAATTTGAAGTTGAATGATGACAATGATCTTGAAAAAAAATTTCCACTACTTTGTACTCTGCTTTCCGAACTATTGATATGTACATGGTCAACAAGTCCCAAAAATAAAGAGAAAGAGCCGCAAATTGGGTTAGAACCAGATTCCATAGTGCCCAAAACTGAGTTAATTAATGCACAAAAAGAGGTTGAAATGATAGGAACCGACAGGGATGAGGCAACATTTCAGAGTCTTCTCAAGGCTCTGAATGACCTAGCAAAGGGGTAGAAGGAAATGGTCGAGGACATAAGGAGACAAAACAAAAACAAGGGGTACATTGGAGAATCTTCTGCTAGTGAGGGATAGAAACATCCCAAAACATTGCCATTACAAACCCCCAGTGCCATTTTCACACCAACAGTGGGATGTCAAGGCCCACCAAGACTAACTTCTTCCCTGCCAACCCCCAAGAACCAGCTGAACAAGAAGACATGCCTTTGGGGGACTATTATAGGGAGTATCAATCAATGGATGACGACTTCCAAGATGCACTTATTGTCAAAAGTCTCTGCTTATTGAAGAATGGAAACAAAGGCAAGGGAATAAGGGGTGCACCAACCCCTGGCACAAAGCTTCAAGGTTGTGATGTTCCTTTTTCTAATGTTCCTTATGACATGGTTAGGATGGACTTTAAGAGTTGGGGACAGACAGGTCATAGGTGCAGATTGGTGTCATCAATGGGCCTAGGTGCTTATGGAGCGGTTTTGAGGAGTTTCTATGAGATCCGATGGCATTTGCTTGGTATATTCCATCATCCACACAATTTGCCTTTTGTTCCGGTGCATTCTGACAACATTCAAAAACAGAGTTATTATTGGGCCCGACTCAATTAATTATGCTTAAGATGGCATTTCAAGAGGAATACTTGACAAAAAAACCTTAGTGTAATAACTTGTTGGAACCAGAACGAGAAGATCTATAGGATGGGATGGTTAGAAGTGAGTTTAAATGACCTTAGGAGACATGGTGGCCAATTTACCCTTTTACCTCATTAAAAATAATATTTTAATGGAAATAAAAGAGGGAAAAGTGCTCAACGATTAAATAATAATAAAATAGGAGGGGTCCATCAGATCTATAAAAGAGGAGGAAGCCATTGGAGGGCATCTTAGAAATGGAAAATTTTAGAGGCGAATGCTCGCCCTTTGGCGAAATTAAGGGGTTTTAAATTTTTAGTGGGCGAATATTTTGTATCATAGTACATTTCTACAAATCTCCTCAAATAGCCCACCTTATTTTAAGGGAGAGGGTAAAAAAGGTAAATTTAGCCCTTGAAATTAGGAGTTACAACCTTCCATTCGCCCTAATTTTCAAGAATAAGTTTTATTTAAGTGAATCCTATGGGCCAAATACCATATTTATAAAAGAGGTATGGTAAATTAATAAAAATATAAATAAATGAGAGGTATGGTAAATAAATAAAACATTTTTTATATTTACTCCATAAGTCACCTTATATACATGCAAGGGTGTAAACAAATAAAAATATAAGTAAAGTGGAGGTATGGTAAATAAATAAAACGTCTTTTTATACTTACTCAAAAGGTATGGTAAATAAATAAAACTATAAATAAACTAGACGTATGGTAAATAAATAAAACATCTTTTTATATTTAGTCCATAACCCTCGTTCTATTTATGAAGGCTCAAAAGAGGTTTTATTTAAGTTAATCCTATCGGCCAAATACCATATTTGTAAAAGAGGTATGGTAAATTAATAAAAATACAAATAAATGAGAGGTATAGTAAACAAATAAAACATTTTTTTATATTTACTCCACAAGTCACCGTATATTTACGAACACTAAAAAAATGTGTTATATTTAAGTGAAACCTATGGGCAAAATACTATGGGACAAATACCATCGACTAGATTGTTATTAATACCATGCAAAAAAACATAATTAAAAATAAAAATGACACATGGTATTGACCCATGGTATTCACCAAAATGGCACATGGTATTGACCCATGGTATTCACCTGGAATGTAGCCTATTTAAATGGGGAATTAAACCAGCATAGATCCATCTTTACTTTGGATCTACTAAGCCCCGAGAGGTATCAAATATCATGATATGCAAAATAGCATAGAGTGAAAAAATATTTGATCCCTCTCGGGGCTTGGTGGATCAAGAGTAAAAATGGTTTAATTTAATGTATGTTAAACATTTTAACTTGGTTAAAAATAAATAAATAAATAAAAAATAAAAAATCAATTATTAATTTTATTAATTTTTATAAATTACTAATAGTAATTTTTAAGCTCCATGGTATTGACCCATGGTATTCATGTGAGCATAGACTATTTAAAGGGGAAATTCTATCAACTTAGATCCATCTTAATTCTGGGTCTACCAAGTGCTCAGAGGGATAAATAGATTTCATCCCCCTAAGAGTGGTAGATGTGGAGTTAAGATGGATATAGGTTGGTTTTTATGATAATGAAGATATTAAATAGACTTAGGAAATTATATTGTAAAAACATCTTAGAGTGAATGGTTAAAGCTACATTTAGTCACTTCACAAAATTTAGTAAAAAATACCAATATCTCCATTAATATTGGTTTTTAACTTTTTTTGATTTAACAAAACAAATTCAATACAATGAAACCTTATCACTTTTTCAGCATCACCCTCGCAGAGGATTTCTCACCATTTTTCAAACATTCTCAATATGATATCTTCATGAAAAAGTTTATGTACTGATGTTGGATTAGTTGTTTGAAAAATAAGTTGGTTTGTACAACCTTTCGTCTTCTGTGCTATTCTTAGTTTGTCCTAATGATCTGTAGGGGTTGGAGCCACTGCACCATATTTTCCTAAAAGGTGGAGATTGTTCACCAAAAAGAAAATTAATCTACATGTTAGCCACTACACCATATTTTCCTAAAAGGTGGAGATTGTTCATCAAAAAGGAAATTAATCTACATGTTACAATGTTGTTCAAAAATGTGAGACCTATGAGGGTAGTGAATTATGCTAATAACCAATTTAGATTGGGAGAGACATAGTTAAATTTTATTATTTAATTGAAGATTTCCAATTAAAATAATAATAAATCTACATTTATATATTCATATATTGATTGGAAGGATTCTCACAATGGTCGCTTCTTTCAATTAGATCCCCTTCAAGCCCTTGGGATACCTAATACTTTCTTACATAATATAGTTGGAGCTTACTACTTGTTGGCATGTTGGGGTAAACAAACTTGATGTGTTTTTTTTTTATCTCGCAATTGGAGTCTTATGGAGTAAGAAGGAAATTTGATAACTTGAAAAAAGTGGTAGCTTGACAAAAGTTGTAGAGAAAAGATTAATCTCTCCTACTTTGACAGAACTCGTTGTCAATATCAACACTTACAAGAAATTTGTTGTGGAATATTATCAAAACTAATAGAAGGATATGAAAGAGTGTATTGTAAGAACCTTGACAAACACGGCCACTGAAACTTGGAACATTGTTTGTAGGAAGAGAAAATTATGTTTCTTTTTTCCAAAACATGTATGTTAGTATATTACAAGTTTAATGAATATGTCTTCTTATTATCATATATGGTTTCATACTTTAACAAAACATTCGCTAAGACTTCACAATGTTTAATTATTCAGTAAAAGATTTGCCAGATCTTACAAGATTTTATAATTCAATGAAAGATTCTCCATCACTGTACAAGATAATATAATCTGGTGAGAGATTCACCAAAAAAATTATATATACATATTATATTATTGATAAAATCGCCTCCCATTTTTCCTATGTATCATGGGGGTTAGCCCATTTATTATACATATAAATTTAGGTGGTTCTTAAAATTTTCCCTGATCTTGGATTTGTGTTTTCTTCTTGTGGAGAGGTTTGAGAACTCCACTTTCTTGGTAGCCCTAGGACGGAAACCCTTGGGTGATCTTGGTGAGAGTGGACGAAAACCCACCTCATCTCCTTGGTGGATTCAACCAAAATTCATAGGTGCAGTGATTGATTTCAGTTCAGTTTTGGGAGGGCCAGTTTCAACATCAGAGAAAATCAGATTTGGAGACCAGATTGTCTATCACAACTATATCATCATGTACACTCTTTCAGTCATTTATTATAATGAAAGTTGAGATTATTTCTTCTCATTGTGTTATTGAATTGCATGCACTCTACTTGTTATATTTTACATGGCAATCTTATGTTAATCAAATAGTAATTTTATGGTAGAATTTTTGGTTGAGTTAAATTTCTACATAATTAGCAAATTATCCTGTTTGGGATATTACAAACGGGTTGTTGGGAAACTAAGTCTCCCAAGTTTTGATGGCTCTACTAGATGCATTGTTGGGGCATGGATCCAAAAGTTGGATACTCACTTTCAGTTGGAGTGATAAAGGTTGATGCTATTAAGCAGTGGGGCGAGCATGATTGGTGGTACCATGGCTTAACCACCTTGGGTCATGCTCGTGTGACCACTAATGAGGATTTTGCATAGAGGATGATAGAGCGCTTTGACCAGAAAGATCTTGAGATGTTATTTCGGGAGTTGACTATATAACAGGGTTTTTGAGGCTATCGGTGATCGCTCTAGATTTGTCAAAGTCCTGGAGGATCACACTGTTTGTGGAGGGGTTGACCGAGCCCTTGTGTGGAATAGTGAGATCTCATAGGCCCACTTCCCTTCAAGATGCAATTAGTAGGACATGTGATTCGCAAGATTCAATCGCAAAGACTAGGGCCTCGGTGAAACCCATTTTCCCACCCAAGGGGAAAGACACCCAATCTCCCCAGAGGGAATGGATAGGGAGGAGTCAATTTGACGAGCAGGCCAAGAGAGATCTCAGGAGGAGGAGGTTATGCTTCACATGCCAGGAGCCTTGGGCACCGGGACACCGATGTACAGCTAAGGGGAAGGCACACTATATTGAGGTGTACTCAGATGATGAGAGTGTGGAGGATGTAATATTCCTAATTAGCTATGGCTAATTGGAATATTCAATTTTGCTCAATTTTGCCTTCTATAGTTATTTGTAAATAAAAAAGGTGAGGAAAAAGGGGACATAACTCACTTTTAGAATAAAAGTCGTTTCCTAGTAGCACAACGTTGTGACTTAAATGGGAACCAAGGGGGCCAAAGGACCACGCAGAGATGGGGCCCACGCAGACACTTGGAGGGACTGTGCAGATGGGAAAAGGAACACATGGCAAGAGAAGATTACGTTGGAGGAGGTGAGCCTTGGGATTGAGAGAGGCCAATGCTATAAGGAGAGAGGAGCCTCCTCATTTTGACATTTAGTTATGAGCATTTGAGCTAGTCACTTCGACTTGGAGCATGCTCGTTGTTTAGCCTGTTTGCAGCACTGTTTAGTGCACTGAGTGTCTCCGTTCGTAGATCTCACCCTTAGCGTTGGGGGACTTCGAGTGCCTACTTGGGCAAGGTAGTTCCAACAGTCTTTTGCAGTAGTTTTGATCTTTGGCATTGAGGTGGAGCTGAGCATTGGAGGACTGTGCAATCTTGAAAAAGAGGGACGCAATTTTTCTGGGGACAGTTCCGAATTGGGGGTTTGTGGAGGAATTGAGCTGGGAGATTGAGCAAGAGATCAACTCTTGCATATTGGAGGAGTTTGGCATATTTTCAGGCAGTATTTTGGAGGATTCTACTCAGTGGCAGCGCAAAGCCTTGAGGGATTGTGTGATTCCCCAAGGGGGCGATTTTCGAGGGTCAGCAATTTCAGAAAAGCTTTCTGGGTTTTTCTAGGTTTTCTGAGTAGGGGCGGATTCCAGAGTTTCAACATTTTCTGAGGAGGGGAACAGCGCCAAATCCTCACTTAATTTCCAGTAGTAGCAGCAGCACGACAGTTTCCCAGCAACATCCACACAGTTCAGAGAGAGGCCATTCCTTTGCTATTCTGAGTGTATTTCTTCACTTGCCTGGTGCAAGTCGAGGTGCCATTTTTCTGATCACCTCCTGTACTCATTCCATTACTCAGTATAATAAAATGGCTTAGCATTTCTCTCTGCATTTCTCGAGACTCTGCTTATATTTCATGTTTACATTATTATATGTTGCACCATTGTTATTTTTATCATTTTGAGCTTCCCAGTTATTATATCATTTGTGCGTATTTGTTTGGAGTTTGCGAGGGTTTTGGGGAATATCTCTGAAACGGGATATTACAGTAGTATCAAAGCATAGATCTGGCTCAGCCTGTGGAGCTAGCAATCTATGATACCAGGGGAAAAACCCTACATCTGTTACAGAGGTAGGAGATGCATAGACACTCGGCGTAGGTTGGAGAACACCTAAGAAGAGGGAGACTGTGTTCCGGTGGTAGACGCAGAACAGGGAGAGCCTGTGGTGGACGCAGAACAGAAGAAGCCTATAGTAGACGCAGAGCAGGAGGATCCGATGGCAAATGAGGACGGGAGGAGATTTGCGGACATGCTCCTCAAATCAGTGCAGGATCTGTCGAGGCAGAATGAGGTGATGGGGCAGAGATTCGCAGTAGTGGAGGCTAGACAATGTGAGAACCCACGAGTTTTCCACGTTGGTGAGGGATCGGGTACATTTCACCATTTTCCAGAGCAGGGTGCCACTCAACATGATATTACTCCGCAGATGGCCTCACATGCCCCTACACGCTCTACGATGCCCACTTTCCTAGGAGCGGACACAGGGGCTGGAGCCCAGCAAGTGGCAGAGCCCAGTCATATGGGCGATTATTTTGCAGAGTACCAGGCCTATGGGCAGGAGTTCAGGGATGCTCTTTCATTCAGAGATTTTGTTCAGCTCCAGCGAGATAGTAGACCCCGTGACCATCACAGAGGACGTTGGCATTATCACGATGGAGATACCCATCGCACATCTAGTAGATTCCACTTCCCTACATTTGATGGTTCATCAAACAGTTCGGCAAGGTCTTGGGTGGAGAAGCTGGACATCTATTTCCAGCTTAACTAGATGTCGAAGGCAGAGGCCATCAAGGTGGTGACATTAAATTTGGATGGTGAGGCCCAGGATTGGTGGTTCCGCGGGATGGTTACACTCGGGCATTCCACAGTGACGACGTATGTCGAGTTCACCAGGAGATTGATGGAGAGGTTTGACTAGAGGGATCCGAAACAACACTTTGTTGAGCTGACGAGGCTCAAACAGACAGTGAGCCCAGAGACCTACATCGCTGACTTTTTGAGGGTTTCAGTGATGGTGCCAAATCTATCCACAGCAAGGAGGATCTACATGTATATTGAGGGGTTAGTAGAGCCACTTCGAGGTCTAGTCAGATCCGCTAGACCAACCACACTTCAGGATGCATACAGCAGGACCCGGGACTTACAGGATGTCTTACCCAGGACTCGGACACCTTACCCCCAGCGACATGCTTTTCAACCTGTAGTGCCCACTCTAGTTTCCTGACCCTAATATGACATTATCTTACACACTTTATTCTTTGAGGACCTCGGGTTGAGGATTCGATCACATGACACTATTATTTGAAATATTCATGGTTGTGATGTTTATGAATGCTTTCCATTGATATTATGATAGCATGAAGGGTTATATATCTTATCTATCAGTGTTCCGATGATTGCATCATTAAATAATTAAGTTTGGTCTCTATTTGAACTTATGACGTGGGTAGTAAAGAATATGTATGCGCTCTACTAAAAGCATAATGATGATAAATTTGATGAATAGGTATATTTCTTTGATGTTACGATGCTGATAGCTTAATGAATATGTATGTTTCCATTGATGATTAATGATGATAGACATGAGGGATGTGTCCCTTATGTTACCTACTTTCTTTAGTTCAGGATTACAATGGACAATGATGTGAATGACCAGAAATTGTAAATGATGCTATTATGATAATGACTAACAGTGAGAAACCTTGTTGCTAATGATTATTGAGTATGGCAGGAAACAATTAGAGGCACTCGCATATGACATGTCGATGACACCTGGTTTGATGAAAATTCATATTATTTTATCTTTTAAAGTCTAAGTCGATCTTGAAATTTGTCATATATGTTTAACTATATTCTGATGATATGTTAATGGTTGGAGGCACAGATTAGTTGCTTGACCGAATGACTCACATATGGGTGATGGGGTTGTACAGGTGGATGGAACTACATGGGAGGGGTGGGA
>APFE031215022.1:57009-84779 GCA_000404065.3 Pinus taeda | reverse complement strand
GGAGTGTAGCTCAACTATACAACTCCTCGTTGGACATAGTCTCTAACAAAGTGACAGTGAATATCAATGTGCTTTGACTGATCGTGAAATACTGGATTCTCAGAGAGCTTGATGCAAATCTGATTATCACACATGATCCTGGTCACTTCCATCTTCCTTCTGAATAGGTTCACAATCAGTTTTCTAAGCCATATGGCTTCGCATAAAGCTGTGCTTGTAGCCATATATTTAGTTGCAGCTGAGCTCAAAGCTACGGATTTCTGTTTCCTACTGGACCAGGAGGTCATTCCCAATCTAATGTTGAAACAATACCTAGAGGTACTTTTCCGATCCATTGAACTTCCAGCCCAATCTACATCAGTAAATCCACTCAATTTGATATCCTTACTCCTGGTGTACGAGAGTCCATAATCGATTGTGCCTTGTATATATCTGAGAACACATTTGGCTGCTGCCTAGTGCGCCCTCTTTGGTTCCACCATGAACTGACTGAGGGTGTTGACAGTGTAACAAATGTCTAGCCTGGTATTGACCAGATACATCAAGGACCCTATGAGCTGCCCATATAAGGTGGGATCAACATCCTTGTCTTCTGACGCATCAATTTTCTTCCAGTTGGTGATCATTGGAGTAGCCATGGGTCTACAATCCTGCATCTTGAATCTCTTCAGAATTTCTGTAGCATATCTCCCTTGTCCAAGGAAGATCTCCCCTTTTGTTGCCAAACTTCAAACCCGAGGAAATAATGCACTTGTCCCAAATCCTTCATGTCGAATTCTATGGCTAGGTTCTTCTTGCAGCCTTTGATGAGCCTGGATGATCTTGTCAGGAAGAGATCATCCACATATAACACTAGAATTAGAGGCTCATTCTCTATGACCAGATAGTAGAGATTAGGGTCTACGTCACTCTTGACGAACCCCATCTTCTGTAGGTAGCCATCAATTCGACCATACCATGCTCTAGGTGCTTGTTTCAGCTACAAGGCTTTCTTCAATATGCATACATGAGACTTCTTATCTAGTGTCTCAAAGCCTTCTGGCTGTTCAATGTATACCTCCTCTTCTATTGCCCCGTTCAGGAATGCCGTTTTGACATCCATCTGATGAATCTACCATCCCATCTGTGCTGCAAGAGTTATCACGGTTCTAATAGATGTATACCTGGCTACTGGGGCGAAGTTCTCTTTGTAGTCAATTCCTTCCTTCTGAGCATACCCCTTAGCCACAAACCTGGATTTGTATTTTTCCACATTGTCGTCTGCAACGTATTTAATCTTGTAGATCCATCTCGAACCTACCATCGATCTGTCTTGAGGCCGCGGCACTACCTCCTAGACATCGTTCACCATTATAGAGTTGTATTCCTCTACCATCGCATCCAACCAGACCTGATGTTGAGCAGCCTCTTGAAAACTGGCAGGCTCCCCATCCTGACCTACTAGTGCTTGATATTTGTCTAGCTGTTTTCGCTCCCTTTTATTGTTTCTTGGTGCACCGATGAAATCCTCTGCATCTCATAGAATCTGACGAAGTCCCCTGCTCATTCTTCCTTTGGTAGTAGGTGCTTCTATTAGCTCCTCCTCCTCCTGTCATTCTTCCTAATCCGAGGAAGAATTCTTGACTTCCGTTGGTTGAAGTGGTTTGACCAATGGCTCATCTTTTCACTGCTCCTCAGAAGGCATTTCTCAAGATTTTTTGAAGGCTCTATCCTCCACGAACTTCACATCTCATCAAACTACTACCTTCCTGCTCCATGGAAGATAGGTTTTGTATGCCTTAGCATTCTCGCTACTAGATATCCTTTCTCTGCATTTGATCCAGCGTCTTCCTCTTTTCCTCGGGTTTCCTCGGGTACGCGACAATATGCTAAGCTCCCAAATATCCTGAAATGACTGACTTTAGGTGTCTTCCTTGTGAAGACTTTCTCTGGAGTAATCTTGCTCAATGCCCGATGAGGAGTTATATTCTGAACATAGATTACTGTGTTGCATGCTTCTGCCCATAGGAATTTTGGCATATCTTGATCATAAATCATGGCCCTGGCTACATCCATGATAGTCCGGTTCATCCTTTCTGCTACTCCATTCTACTCTGGATTGTACGAAGTTGTCCACTCTCTTCTGATGCCCTCCCTAGCACAAAAGTATGTGAAGTCCTTGTCGACATATTCCCCACCGTTATTTGAGCGCAAAACTTTTATTTTCTTTCTAGTCAGATTCTCCACCAAAGCATTGAATTCTTTGACTCGATAAAAAACCTCATCCTTGGTTTTCAGAAAATAAATCCAAGTTTTCCTGGAGTGGTCATCGATGGATGTGACGAAGTATTCAGCACCACTAAGAGCTTTAGTGGACATTGGCCCCGCAGATATCTGAGTGTATCAGTCCTAGTACACTCTTGGGCCTGTTTTTACTTCTAGGAAATGTTGCTTTGGCATACTTGCCTAGAGCACATCCTCTGCATACATCATCTCTTTCTGTACTAAGATCTAGAACTCCTGTTACAGTTTTCCTAAGGATTCTCAGAGTCCCATGGTGAAAATGTCCCATTCGTCTATGCCATAGTTCATTCAGATCCTTGTCCCCATGACTTCCTATCAATGCCATTGGTGATTCTAGTTGTAACTTGTACAACCTGGTACTCCTGATTCCGATCTGCACTTTCTTTTTCCAGCTTGGGTGTTTGACGTACACTTTCTCCTTGGTGAACAAAACATCATAGCCCTTGCTTTGAAGTTGTGATATAGATAGTAAGTTCATCCCTAGTCCTGGCACATGCAGCACATTGGCAGCCCGAAACCGCTCTCCCGATTCTGTTTGAAACACTATGGTCCCCTTTCCTACTGGTACACTTTGCTTTATTCCCGATGGTGATCTGAAAAATTCATCCTTTCCTCCTGATACTCAGAGAAAGATTCCTGGATTCCTGTCATATGCCAGGAGGCTCCACTGTTTATATACCATACCTCAGATGATGTCGAGCTTGTTACGCAAGCAACTTCTTCTTCCAATTTGGAAGCCAACATAGAGAAATCAAGATTTTTATCCCTTGTGCAATTTTCTGAAAATCTGCATGAGTCTCCTGATGTTGATGACTTTGCATCATGATCTCGACCCATAATTGATCTTCCCTTCATGTCTCTGATTCCTTGCTATGGTACCATGTGAAAATTCTATTACTACAGCAACCAATTTACTTTTCCTACTTATTCTTCAATAAGTTATTTACAAAGTCGCTTCAGTAAATATTAAAATAACCTCTACTGCAGATATCACACCATAGAACAGAAACAAATACATGCACAAAAACCAAACACATCAACATAGTTATTTTTGGACAAATGTCCCCAAAAAAACCCAATGCGGGAAAACCGGTGTAGCAGAGGAGGATTTTATTAATCAGCTATTATTGAGCACAACTGGGTGCCAACCTGGCATACCCAACAGAGATAAATTCTCCAGCACCTCCCTTAGACTCAGTGTCAGACTTGTTGGCCTCTACGCAGCTCCCAGACCCTTTGTGTCAGCTCCTGCCTCTCCGCGTCACCCATGCAGGCCCTCTAGTGACTGCACAGTCTTGTTGCCTCTGTGTCTACCTCTCTAATCTCTGCGCTGATCTTCTGGTATTGTTCCTGCTTCTTTGTTCTGTACTCACTACTTCTTGCTGCAATCTAGACCTCTAGTTCAAATTTCTCAGCAAACCCCGCTCCAGAAATCGAATTGACTGGTCTCCCTCAGTATCTCTCCAACTGACCCTCAAGCTTTCTCTTATACTTTTCCTGATAATGAATCAACGACTAAGATTAAGTCCCTAATCAACAACTAAGATTAAAATAGAATTGATCTTTGTCTCTTAGAAGCTTCTTGTCCTTATCTTTATTAATACCCATTAATTATTTTAATAGCTTTTCATCTGGATGGAATTTTCCAAAACGATTTTTGGGTCTTGGAGATCTCATGCTCTTTAGTCTCTCCACCAATTTTCATGGCTAGAACACATCCGATGCTACCCGAAATCAATATGTTGCAACCGCTCCTTATTCCCGAGCAGAAGTGGAGTGTATTTCTATGGACTTCATCACAGGGCTGCCTTAAGTACAAGGCAAGGACTGTGTGTATGTAGTGGGGGATCGACTGACTAAATATTCCCATTTATTTGCAATTCCTTCTAGGGACTCAGTGTCTCAGGTTGAAAAGTTGTTTTTCCGGGAGATTTTTAGGTTGCATGGTCTACCAAGACCATAGTTAGTGATCGGGATAGCAAGTTCATGGGTGGATTCTAGCAGGAGCTATTTTAGTTGGTAGGGATAGTTCTCACCCTTGTAAGAGCTATCACCCATAGACAGATGGACAAATGAATATTGTGAACAAGTGGCTCAAGCAGTACTTGATGAACTATGTAGCAGGCCAACAAAGAGCATGGGTGAAGTTGTTGCATTTGTGCGAGTACTATTACACCAATTCATACCACATGTCTATTGGGATGTCACCATTCAGAGCATTATATGGCTATGATGCATTATCCATTGCAAATGTGGCATTTGGTGACATCCGAGCACCCATGGCCAAAGATTGGGTCCATTATTGTTAGGATATCCTCAAAGCACTCAAGGACAACTTCTGCTTAACACAAAACATGCATAATTTTTATGTAGATCGACACAGGGTAGAGAGGAGTTTCAAGGTGGGAAACTTGGTCTACTTACACTTGCAGCCATACAGGCAATCTTCCCTCAAGCAAAAGGGAGCAAAAAAACTCAAGCCTCAGTTTTATGGGCCGTATAGGATTGTCAGGGCAATAGGAGAGGTTGCATATGAGCTTGAGCTTCCGGAGGGGAGCAAAATCCACAACATTTTTCATGTCTTGACTAAAGAAGGTAGTGGGACAGTAGGTTACAACTTCATCCGAGTTGCCTCCCTTAGATGAAGAGGGGTACCTAGTGTTAATTCTTGAGGAGATATTGGAGGTGCGGGAGAGAATATTGAGAAACAGCGTCATCAAAGAATACCTTGTGTGGAGGAAAGGTTTACCCCCAGAGGATGCTACTTGGGAGGAGGAGCAAATTTTGAAACTCTCAGGACTTAAATTGCTTGACAACAAGCAATTTTTGGCAGGGAGGATTGTAATGTCCCCACCATTCTAATCAACATTGTATTCTATCCAATTTTGATCAACTCTGTTAAAAGGGTGGCAAAAGGGCAGTTCCATTATGTTATGCTTTTGTAAAAAGGTGGAAATTAGGTCAACCCAATTTTAAATTAGAAAAGGGAACCCATAAAGGAGAATTATAAAAGGAGGAAAGGGGTTCATTTTGAAGGTTACCAAAATTGATCATTTTCTTATCACAGTTGCTCAAGAGCTCAAGGGAGTTCACCTGGAGGGTTTCAAGGGAAATTCTCCAACTAGTTTCAGTGGAATCAAATTGCTTCCCTAGTTGGACCCCCAATTTCAGTGGAAGCATTTGCACTCTAGTTGGGTTTAATTTGCTAAATCTAAGCTAAACTTTGCAAGGTTTGGGAGCCTAATTCGTTGCAGGAAGAACACATTGCTAGGGGGTCGAGTTACCTTGGAAGGCTGAGTTAATTTTTGAAGTGAGTCTATTTTGCAAGCCAATCAAGTGGGGCTGAGTTACTAAACTTCTAGGGTCGAGTCACCCAATTGTGTGAAGAGGCTAAGTACCCCCTTAGAGGGACAAATTTCTGCTCAGAGACTTGGGGCCGAGTACCCCCTTAGAGGGACAAATTTTTGCTCAAAGACTTGGGGCCGAGTTTTTGTAGAGAGGGTCAAGATTTTCTTTAAGAACAAGACAAAATTCCTTGGAAATAATTGGGGGTTGAATTATCTCTTCCCAGGTTCAGTGGCTTGCTTTTTCTAGGGCCGAGTTGGACAAATTTGTGGGTAGGGGTCAAATCCTTGGCTGAGAATTGAACCCATATCTAGCTGGGGGTTGAATTTTGGAAGCATTATTCAGCAAATAAAGGAGGGCAAATTATTTTGGTACCTAGGGGTTGATTGGGCTAAGACAAGTCGAGTTGCTTAGAGGGTCAAGATGATATCAACCAAGGGGGGCGAGTTCTGTTTAGTGGGGCGAGATTTGGAAGGGTTGTTACAATGGTACGAATTGCTGGTGGGAGAACTTCATTCGAGCTGTGCACATTCCCAAAATTTCTCTTGAAGGGCAAAGCTGCTTGTTGTTGGAAGTGAAGTTGATATTTGAATGCAGAGATTCTCACAAGTGGGTGGAATTGACATCTTCAGCAGCTGGTGTATTTTATAGGTTCCCCTCATTTGTAAAAAGACTCTTCATGTTAATTGAATGAAAATTTATTATTGTTGAGTGGGAAATTTTTTAATATAATGGTTGGTTGTGCTTGGTTCCTAGTTTGGCCATTAAATGTTTGTGAAAATGTTTGAATGTACCTGTTGTAGCAAATTTTGTGCTTACAACAAAATTAGTATACAATTTTCTTGTTAGAAGTCTACTATAGGAAAATTGAATTTTGAAGAAGATTTTGGGAACTTTTAGTGAGGGATCATTACAACCAAACCTAAAACTAGTGTCCATAGGATGATTTGCATGGAAGTTTAGGGGTCAACCCCTAGACCTTGATTTTTGGAGCCCTTTGCACTCAATTTTACATTGGAGGAGCCCAATGCATGCCCTCAAGAGGCCTACACATGCATGAGGTCAACATTTTGGCCCTCTTGGGGGTGATCTATTATGATTTTATATTGGTTATAAGGTCGGCTTGTGAAATTAAGGGGCTAGTCGGATAAAAAGGGATCATTTGGCACATATAAATTAGAGAGATGTCATTCATCTCTCATCATCATCACACGTGGAAAATTCAGATCTCTTGGAGGAACTTGCATTTGTTTCTTTGTACATATTGGAGATTCTTGGAATGCATTTTGATGTATTTGGAGCAATTCTTTGGAAAATGGATGGATATATTGATGTTTTCTTGTATGTATTCTTTGTTGAATATTTTCATTTTGAATTTCTAATGTATGGAACTATTGTTTCTAGATTATGCTAGTTTGTGCTCTAATTTGTTGAAAATAGATTTTGAAGGCTATCTAGATGAATGTTGCATATATTACTCATGCATAACATGTAATGAATATTCCTATCAGTGAATCTTTTCAAATCCATCCCAAGATACTCCATTTATCATTGAGTAGGTAAATGTTGTAATTTTGATACTCGAGGTATCAAATTTCAGCCTCCTTAGAAACAAATTAGGCTTATCTAGAGCATCCTTGACTCCATATGCCCAAAGGACAAGGCACTAGTCCAATTTTTGGTGATCAATCTCATAACTTTTCCATATTTTCTCTTTTCTAAATTCACTTCTTTCAAGGCTAGGGCTAGAAACTAGGGTTTAGGGCGAAATTCTAGGGAAGAGGTATTTTGGTGGTTGGAGAGCATAAACATCAAGTAGATAGGTTTTTCCACAAAACCTATCAATTTGGTGGACATCCACTTCAATTTCATCCATAAATTCTATTGACCTAGGTGTTTGCTCTAAGAGGAAAACCCTAGATTTTCTTCCCTCAACTTAAAGACTTTCTTGAAGGTTTTGTGAGCCTTGGCTTAGCTAATATACATTGTAAGAAATCTTTTCTCCTCGGCTTGACCTTGAGTTACTCCAATGCTTGTCAAATCGATCAAACCCTAGGGCTTGTCCCTCTATTTCTAGGTATCTTCATAGAAAACAATTGCTTCCTAGTGAGCCTTGGACCAAAATTGTGTCTTTCTTAAAGACCTCTTAGCAAAATCACTTCATACCTTAACATTAGAATACCTATTATAAGTGATCTCTTCCTTATCGGGACTCCTCCCATCGGTGAAAGTCCATAAATAATAGGGGATTTTGGTTGTGGTGGCAGTGGGCCACTACCTCATTGTTGCTTCTTGGTCAAGTTTATACCTCGTAGGTTTCCCTCTCCAAGACCTGCTAGATTTTGCGACAAGAAGCATCATACACTTCTTTGGTAGTCTTTAATTCAGGAACACATGGAATCAACTAGTTCCTTATCGAATCTATCAAGATTCTCTTAGCCTTGGCTTTCTTCTTCTTATACTTGGCTTTCACCTCAGCTCCCTCGAGCTCTAGAATGACTTCCTTCACATGATCTTGAACGTCATTTTCTTCCAAGATAAGAAGTATCCTAGTCTTCGAAGTTTTGGGAGCACATCCAACCTGTCTTCTACTTTGAGACTTGGCACCATTTTGACAGGAGATCTATAATCCAAACAAGTTGTTGAATATTGTCTCTTAGGCTGACTTCAATGGCTACGCTTTCAACAAAGCTCTGATACCATGTTGAAATTTACATAATTCTTCTAGGCTGACTTGAATACCTTTTAGCCATGCAAGAATACCTCATGATGCTACACAAAATTCAACACCAACCACAGCGAGTAACTCTATCGCGCTAAATTTGAATAATGGGCAATGTTGTTTAAAAGTGACCATTTCGTAAATATAATTAAAATTTTTTCTCTTAGGTAATCAATCTTTGACAGTGGATACTGTCCAGATGATTTGACATGCTCTTAACAAAATACTTTCAGCGATGTAATCAATCCCTGACCATGGATGCAGTCCTGATAATTTGAGATGCTGTTAACAATGTAGGAATATCAAACACATAAATGATAGGGGTGAGCCTTAATAGGAATATGAAATATTTTCTTAGACAATTAAATCACTGGCTATGAAACGCCAAGTAGGAGTGCACACAAACAAAATTCTTTCTTTTCAGTTGGGTGTGAAAAATGGCTGCATATATTTCAAAATCATTTGGGGTGAAATAAGTCTATAAAGTTTAGGATTATTAAACTGCATATTCTTCTTCAATAGGTAGAAGGTTAAACCAAGAAACTAAATCAACATATGGCAACTTTCTGTGAGCTTTTGAAAATGATTGGTTCCTTCTGATCACAGGTAAAAAAGTCAAGCATCCCTTCCCATGTGAATGCCTTTTGAAATAGTGAAAGGTCAAAATGAACATGCAAATGCTTTTTTTTTCTATTTTAATGATTTGTATATTAAGATACCATAGAAGCCTTTCCAAAGAAAACAAATTTTCAGGGAAATCTGGCACTTACATTGTTCAATATCACAAACAATCCTGCAACCAAATTTGACAAGCCTATGGCAATTACTGTTACTGCAAAAGGTAAAACAAATGTTAGTCTAAATTCTCTTTGCCAATCACATATATGTACAATATAGCTGTAAGAATTGCTTCTATGACTTCGTGCTTGGAACAACCTCCTCATATAAGGTAAAGATGAGAAAACTATCCAAGAATAGGAAGTCCATTATATAAAAGCATCTATTAAACATAACATGGACTTCCTAGCATCATTATTCCCGTCTTTATTTCTTCCTTTTCCCATCTTTCCTGCCTTTATTGATTAATTAGTTGGAGTAATTATCAAAATCATAGAACATGCATAAATCATTTTTAAACATTATTGTTTTACTTTCTGCAGTACATGAATTAGTACAATTTTGCATGTGTATTTAGGGATGCCATAAAATAACAAGGGGATGCTACCATATTCTGAGATCAAGAACTTCAAAGTAAATAAAATCTTTGAATTACATTTGTATAATGAATCTGACAGTTTCCGACATTACTTATTTTCAGTGCATTTCATGTACAATGAAAAAGAATATGAGCAGAAGATAATGGGGATTATGTGCTCACTGTATCATTTATGAAAATGATATATATATATATATATATATAACTAACATGCACTTCCTATTATTATTATTCCCGTCTTTGTTTCTTCATATTCTCATCTTTCCTGCCTTTATAGTCTAATTAATTGGAGTAATTATTAAAATCATGAAACATGCATATATCGTTTTTAAACATTATTGCTTTACTTTCTGCAATACATGGATTAGTACAAATTTGCATGTGTATTTAGGGATGCCATAAAATAGCAGGGAGATGCTACCATATTCTGAGATCAAGAACTTCAAAATAAATAAAATCTTTGATTACATTTGTATAATGAATCTAACAGTTTCTGACATTATTTCTTTTCAGTGCCTTGCATGTACAATGAAAAAGAGTGTGAGCAGAAGATAAAGGTGATTATGTGCTCACCGTATCATTTATGAAAACGCACACACATATATAAATAACATGAATTTGCGATTATCACTATTCCTGTCTTTATTTCTTCCCATTCTCATCTTTCCTGTATTTATTGATTAATTGGTTGGAGTAATTATCAAAATCATGAAAAATGCATAAACAATTTTTTAAACATTATAGCTTTACTTTCTCCAGTACATGAATTAGTACAAATTTGCATGTGTATTTAGGGATGCCATAAAATAGTAAGGAGATGCTACCATTTTCTGAGCTCAAGAACTTCAAAATAAATATTATATTTGAATTACATTTGTAAAATGAATCTGACAGTTTTTAACATATTTTCAGTGCATCGCATGTACAATGAAAATGAATGGGAGCAGAAGATAATGGCAATTATGTGTTCACCGTATCATTTATGAAAAAGAAGAGTCGAAAAGAAAGGTTAAAAAAATTGTGTATGTTAATTTTTGATGGATATGGTAGCATCAGACTGGTGTTCTAGTGTCTAAGGTGTTAGAGAGGCTAAGGAACATAGGATCTCGAAAACCCAAAAAAGGTTTCAAGAGAAAACACTTAGAAACCTTTCAATTGATTTAATTGATCAATAATTTAAAAGTCCCTAAATCTAACATAGGAAAATTGATTAATTAATGGGTATTAATTGATAAAATCGATTTTTCTCTAGAAACTTCTGGAAAAGTGATCGATGGAGTCTAAAATGATTTGAGCCATCGATCATGATTAGATCTTGGTCGTTGATGCTCCAACGAGAGATTATAAGAGAAAGTCAAAGGGGCCTGGAGAAGACACATCAAACATCAAGTAAGCAAGGCAGTTTGAATTACCCAGTTCGCAGTATTCAGTAGGGTGCAGTTCGAGCCAGGGAGAGAGAGTAGCAAGGGTTTGCAGTAGTGAGAATTTTCGGAGAAATTCTCAGGAGGTTTTCTAGTGATTCAGAGTCAAGACAGGAGCCCGAATTATCCAGCAGAGGAGGTCATATTTTGCAGTGCGAGTTGCCTAGATCACCAGTGCAAGTTGCTGGAAGGAGGATTGATTCAGTTGCTAGAGCTTGGATCTAGTCCTGGGAGGCAAATTGAATTGTTTCCAATGGTAGAGAGAGGAAAGACGACTTGTCTGGAGGAGTTTCCGAGGCAAAATGAAATTCTTAGAGGTTGTAGTGTGCATTTCTGGCCAGTGGTATGAGTGGCCAAGGAGAGGTTGGATCAATTTGCTGTGAGGGAAAAAAATTCTCAGTATTTTTCTAGTTGAGATAAATTTCCAAAGGGATGCCAGTTGGGCATCCAGTGGTAATTCTCTATTTTTGTTGTAGTGGTTTTCCCTTCAGGGTTTTTCCAAGGACTTTTGTCCAAAAATAACGGTGTCATTTTTATTGTGTGTATGCATTTATTTTCTTAGTTCCAATATTTTATTTTTTGCAACATATTTTATTTGTGAAGAATTGCAGTGTGAGTTTATCGACATTTGTCGTTAATAATTAACCGAAGACAAATAAATTGCATAAGTTAGGAGATAAATTTCCAGTTGTTGTAGTTCAAAGAATTTTCACATGGTATCAGATCAAGAAAGATTGGACCAGAGGGTCTAGGCGAAGGAAGTGAGTTTTGTGCAGTTTCAGAAGGAGATCTAAAGCACTAGTTTCCACATCTGTATAGGCCAAGCCAGAGGTGTGAATTGCAGAGAGGCAGAAAACCGATTCCCAGTTTAAGGTGAAGGAAGAGTTTGATTTTGACTTAGATCTTTGACAAGAAGCACTTGGATTGCTAGAGAGGGTTTCCAGTGACCAGATCAGTTGATGCATAAAGCAAATCTAGCACAAAAGTTTTGTAGCAAGGGTTTTGCAATTGCAAATCAACACTTTGCATTCAGGATGCTACAGATTTGTCTTCTACAATGGAAGATGAATTCGCTCAGATAGCTTGCCTATCTAGCTGAACTTCACAGGGTCTTTGGTATATAGACAGTGGAGTGTCAACTCACATGATATGAGTTAGAGACTACTTCTCCAATTATATGGAGGAGGAGACGGACTTCCAAACCCAGATGGGAAACAATAGTAAATCTACTCCAGTTGGGAGAGGTACCATCGAGATTCAGAGGGAGTCAGGGGCAAGCACCAATGTTACAGATGTGTTACATGTGCCTGGCTTAGGCATGAACCTAATTTCAGTGTCAGAGCTACAAGACAAAGGATATGATGTCTACTTCTTAGGGAAGAAGGTTTTCACCAAACACTAGAGCTGGACGAAGGTGAAGCAGATTGTAGTTCTTAGCAATAGGTTTTATAAGTTGCAACTCGATTCTCCAAAGGAACTCCTTAGCAGTAACAATAGTGATAGAAATAGCAGTGGGAGAGACTTGAATGGATTGTGGCAGAGGAGAATGGGTTAGTTACACCATGGAGCACTTAGGATGCTTAGGGAGATAGTGACGTGCTCCGGAATTAAGCACGGAACATGATGATGTGTGCAGGGGGTGTGTACTTGGGAAATATGCTAAGGCAACATTCCCAATCTACAGTAGATCAGATGGTGTGTTGTAACTTATACACTCAGATATTTGCGGCCCAATGTCCACCAAATCGCTTAGAGAGTACAAGCATTTTGTCACCTTCATAGGTAACTACTCCAAGAAGACCTAAATCTATTTTGTGAAGAACAAGGATGAGGTCTTTAGTTGGTTCCAAGAGTTTAAGGCTCTAGTGGAAAATGTGACAGGGAAGAAGATCAAGGTACTTCGCATGGATAATGAAGGAGAGTACACAAACAGTGACTTTACAGGTTTCTGTGTGAAGGAGGGCATCAGGAGAGAGCGGACAACTCCATACAATCCACAATATATTGGAGTTGCAGAGCGGAGAAGGATGATACACACCATAAAGATGAATAAATTAAATTAAAGGATCTAAATTGCTACATGACAAATGAAGATAATCAACCTTTCTTCTTGACCTTGGAATTTAATGACCGCTTGCTTCACAAATGTATGTTGGATTCAAGGGCTTCAACTAATGTCATGACTAAGAAAGTCATGGACCAATTGAACTTAAAAATTTCAAGGCCTTATCATAATATTTGTTCCATGGATTTAAATAAGATTGAAGTCTTGGGTGTTATCAAGGACTTGCAGGTAGTTCAGGCTAATTACCAATACAAAAAAATCACCATGGACATTGTTGTCATAGATGTGCCAGATGTATAGGGAATGCTTCTATCAAGAAAGTTTGTAGCTGATCTGGGAGGATATATCTAGTTGGACTTATCATATGCTACTATTCCTATGGCAGTTGGTGGTATGGTCAGGTTATATAGGGAAGTGGAACGAAGGTATCATGTTGAAGATCCAAAAATGCCAGAAAATGGAGAGGTTGCAACACCGAATATCCTTCAAAATATAATGCATTGATAACAGAATTCTTCTAGCTAGCCTAGGATTCTTTTCATCTCACCTCATGAACAAGAAAAATAAAAGGCTCAAATTTGACAAAGATATACAATACAATGACAAGAGGCTTCATCAACCTAAGAGGGTCAAAATTCAACAAGGATGTCTGACAAGCAGCCTATGGATTCATTTATTAGCAAACAGGTTCTCCAGATTGAGCCACAGGGATGACATTTGATGCCATAGGGCATTTTTGTATAGTATTTCTAACCCTACTCTCTTAGATATTATTTCATTTCTGTCATTAGTTAGTTTCCTTTTCATGCATTTAAGTTTTATGTCTTTATATTTCATATGTCAAAATAGTTTTTCTATTCCAACAGATGTTCTTTATATTTGATGATGTATACATGATGATTTTGATATTGAACAGATATCTAGTTGATGTTACTTTGTTTTCTTGGATACAAGATTCTGAATTCTCACATTCCTTCAAGCGAAGCAACATGTCCTCATGTGGAGCCAGATGTTGACCACACTTTGTCAATAGTCCAAGAAAGCAGTGTACAAGGAAGTGGAGAAATTTTTCAAAGACCAGAGTCATCAGTGAGCATGAAACTCATCATTGTAAAGCCAACTTTTGCAAGGTCTATTGTAAATGATGCTAGTATGACCATTTAATTATGTAACAACACCTAGGTAAGCCTATGATTTTGGCAAAGGATTTCAACCTAGGAAGTTTTTTAACCTCCTTTAAATATTTGTGTTTGTAAACACGCATAATTTGAAGAGTTTTTTTTCCAGCTACAACCCAAAAGCTAGGGTGGAATTTGTTGGCAAGGTCTTAGGTGGGTTCTAGTGTTTATTGAGTCTATTGTAAAAGTGTGTTTAGGAATAATTTTAGTGCATGGTCCCTCATATTTAAAACATCATGGATAAATTATTTTATTATAAGCACACTTGGTTTCATACTAGAACATATTGTGTTGTAGAATTGGGTAATGTCTTGAGGGTTTGGTTAAAATGTGTATTTCCCCTTCAAAGGGTTGAATTAATTGTAATATTTTGATGTAAAAATATTTTAATGCATGGTTCCTCGCAATCAGACACCATAGCTAAAACATTTGAGTGTGGAAAAAATAATTAGATCCCCTCTAGAGTCAATTAATTATTTTTTTGGCAAAATTAAATAAAAATCCTAACCCAGAAAATTAATCAATTTTGAGTCAAAAATAATTATAGATAAATTAATTTCTCCCGAAGTGGAAAATAATAAAAAAATCTGTCAATCAAAAGGAAGTCAATTTTTGGAAGTCCTCCACCAAGGGTAAAAATAGATATTTTAAGAAAATTTGAGCCCTTGGACCTTGGTGGTTAAGTTAGTCAATTATTTTAGAAAATTAATAAAAAATTTTAATTTTTGGATTAATAAAAAACGGTTTTAAAGGGAAATTTGAGTTTTGTCTCAAAAATAAAAATTCGACAGTGGAGATTAGAGGAAAAGCAAGTTATTTTCGACGGTCAAGATTAATTTGACGAGGATCAAGCCAACTAGCTATTATTTTCCACTTGGAGGGGTTTTCTATATATAAATAAGTTATCTAGCTTCTATTTCACATCTTTGGTTGAAGTAATTTTCTACTGATGTACTAATCTTTTGCTTTGGAAGAATTATTTTTCTCATAATAAAAAGACATTGGAGTTTCGGTTCATGGTGTTCTTCTATCTGTTGATCTGTGGTATGTGCAAATTCATTTGTTTATGTTCTATATTGTCCCAAATATTGCAACTGTTATTTCATTTGTCGATGATAAGAACATTGTATTTGTACGAGCTATCTTAGGTGATCTGATTCACTATATGATCTAACAATTATTTTTAAGATTGAATAGAGATTTACAGGTGCTCTAGCCCTTGGACTCCAAGTTCACAGACTATGGGGAAGGGCTGACCTTGTTTGAGTTGATTTCAATGTGATGAATTATTTTGCAAGAGGGTTTTGGCCAGTGACATTTTTCAAAATTATTCATCCATAATATTTATTCAAAAATTCTCCAAATTTCTATTTAATCTTGGCCTACAAAGATTTAATTTACTAATGAGAGCTTATATTTATATTTTGTAAATATTGCACATTTGTAAATAAATCTAACCCTTGTTTTAATTTTTTAGTAGTTGGGGTTTTGGGATTTTTGAATTCATGTATATATTGGGGATTTGCAATTCTTTCTATTCATTTGTGCAAGTGATTCTTCAAGCCCTCAAAGAAATCGAATTTTTGTGAATGAACTAGCCCTAAGTCTAGGGCTTGAAGGGCTTCTTCTTCCAAGCAAGATGTCTATCCTTCTTGTGCAAATTCATTGGGGTTTTGAGTAGATCTAGGCCTAAGAAAGCAAGATCTACCCTCTAGCTACCCTCCAAACCCAACATTCAGTTAAGAGAGGAAGACGTTGGCCATACAAGGTAATATTTTGGCATTTTTGTGGTAATTTTTGGCATTTGTGGCTAATTTGTGGGTGTTTGCAGGGGTTCGAGTTCCTTCTAAGACCTCTAAGGCCTCGCTACAAGCCTAACTAGGCCTTTCTCCCCTAGTTGTGGCCTCTTTCTCCTTTACGTCAGACTTTCCCCCTTGCTTGAGTGAGTTTCAACACCTTTTAGGGCCTCCATCCCTAGTCATAGCCCTCAAACCCTCACATTAGCCTCTAGGAGGCTCCTATTTGGGTGTCGCAGGCCTCTAAGAGGTCTTTCTCTCTTTTTTGCAGGCCTTTTAGGCCTCGACGACAGCCCTAGAGATCTCTTTCCCTCTGTTGCAGTCCTTTAGGCCTCTTTCCCTTAAGTCATAGGCCTTGAAGGCCTTCTCTGCCCTTGCAGTGGTTTTGGAGCTAACATTGCAGTTGCATGTGGGCAAGTTATTTAAAAGAGCCTTATTGTCCTAACAAGGCCATAAGGCCTAGTGGTTTGACCTCTTATCCCTCTTCTCTCATCACGGTATCATATATAATTTCGAAGCACATTGTGACAGTGGTATGTGCAAGGCCTAAATACACCTAAAAGAAATCCTAAATAATGGTAAGACTTGGAATCAAAACCACATACATTTTTTTAATGCCAAGTGATATCCATTTATGATTGATGCATGACTCTCAAAGGAGTTACATTAATAGATACATTAGAATCAAGCATACAATTATGTAATATGAGGTTGTTGATCACCAAGGATTAAAAAAATGGTGCATGTCCTCCATTCCTTTTGTAAAAATACATGTTTTGCAAGATGACTGGAGGATCCTCAGGTTCTTCTTCAAAGTCAAAAGCCTTCCTAATTTGCCTCCTTTGGGCAAGAAGTTTTTTCATCTCCAAAAGGGGAACTTGTACATTTATCTTAGCCAAAACATTAGCCATATCAACATCTAATGCAATATCAAAGTTTTGAGGTTTCGACTTAGGCTTATTTTAAGTTTGTACTTAGTACTTGTCCTTCCTTTGGGATGTAGTGCCAGAACTAGAACTTGATTGGCCTTGGTCAACATTTCTTCTAGAATATTGTAGACCTTTAAATCTCCCACTATTTTCCACAAACATGATCAGCTTAACTTGATCAATGTTGTCTTCAATATGGACTTGATCTAGCTTTGGATGGAAATAACTGCCACCAAGCAAGATATTAAATGGAGCACCATCATTGATGACATCTAGGTGTTCAACAACTCCCTCCTCCCCTTGTTGTATGGACATTCACCTTGAGAGTGATATTCCTCACAATGCACCAGGGAGACTCCTCTTATCCCATCAAATTTTAGTTTGCATGGAAATCAAGGCAACCTACCCTCAAATCCATAAGGATGTATGGAATCTGTACAATGGTGCAAAATCCCTATAAATAGTGGTACAAATTTCTCTACTGGCTATAAGGTTGCTCTTTTCCTTACTGCTAATTGGTTGGTTATCCTTGCTGAATGTTGATTTGGGGTAGAATGAGACGTGCACTAGGCCTCAAGTTTTGCAGGGAGGCTTGGGCACATGTATTCCAAAGAACCTAGAAAGCGTTTTGAGAAATTCCACCCAGAAACGATTTTATTAAAATAATTAATATTTTTTAATGGGAACCTAAGTGTAAACCTAGGAAATTAAAAATATTAACGGGTATTAATCTAATTGTGGGCATAACTTCTAGAAGAAGATGAGGATCAATCTAAAATGATCTTAGCCATTGATTAGCTTTTAATTTGGGTCGTTGAATGTCAACGAGAAGATTATTTAAGGGAACTTGAGGGTCATTTGGAAGACACACCAAGAGATCAAATTTCTGAAGTGGCAAGTACTCAGGAGGAAATTTTGATCGAGGAGATTTCTTATAGAGAGAGCCAGTGAGTATCTCGAAGAAGGAAGTGTTCCTAGGCCGAAGAGTAAGAGGCAGAGAGAGGACAGAATGACGTCCAAAGAGAGGTATACGCTGGCGCACGCAGAGTTGACACAGTGGCAGCACAGGCCATAGAGGGAAATCGAATTCTTGTTGAGGAAATCGAGTTTTAGTAGCTAGGAGATGGGGTGTGAGACCGGGAGGCAGATATTCGGATTTTCTAGCAAATAGAGGGTCCAGAGAAGGAGCAGCGTGAGACCCAGCAGGAGTGACATAGTTCTGCGAAGAGGATACACAAAGGGTACGCAGAGGCTCCAGTTCAGTGTGATCAGACTCAGATTCTCCTAGTTATAGGGTGAGGTCATTTCACCATTCATTTTTTCCAATTTCTCTCTCTATCAGATTGCTAGTTGAGCATCCAAGAATTTTACTCAAATTTTCTCCTGCATAATAATAAAACCCTTAGATCTACTGCACCCGTTTTCCCGCATTGGGTTTTTTCCGTGGACATTTGTCCAAAAATAACGCGTCATTTGTGTTGTATTTTCTTTCTTGCTCATTCTCTTGTTTCCGCATATAAATTTAATTAAGTGAAGGTTGCAGTAGTATTTACTTCGATATTTACCGTAGCACATAGTAAATAACTTGTATGAATTAACAAGAAGGAGAAGTAACATCAGTTTGCTATATAAGGAATTCCAGTTCAAGAATTTTCACATGGTATCAGAGCTGTAGGTGAAGCAAGAAGAGCAAAGCCAGTAGATACAGTGTTGAGCAGAAGAGGGAAATCGAAAAGTTGTAGGAGGTAGCAGTGCGAAACCCCAGAGGGTTTGCGCAGTTCTTAGCTGGAGGGCTGAAATTTCGAGGCAGCCTCTCTCCAAGTGAGTCGATGGAGAGAAGAAATCCCAGTTCAAATTTCTGCCAGGCAGAAGGAGCAGCGCTGAAGCCTCAGCATAAGGAGAACTAGTGGGATGCATATTTTTCTGTAGGCAGTTTGTTGGGTAGAAAATCGTTAGAAGAAAGAGGAGAAGAACGATTGAGGGAATTTCTTCCTCAGAGAATTCCTAGCCAAGGAATCAGAATTCTCTAGAGCTAAGCAACAGTAAGGGGCAATAGTTCTACTAGCTCTAGCAGGGAGTGTGTAGGCCAGTCCAGCAGTAGCATAGAGGAGAGAGAAGGTCATTCGACTTTCTATTTTTGGAAAAAATGACAACCAGTGGCTTGAGGGATCAGGACAGGTTGGACGGAGCATCCAATTATGTCATATGGAAGGCAATAATGTCATTCCTTCTAGATGAGCATGCCCTCAAGACATATGTCGACAATGTGGTGGTTGTCCTTGTAGGATGCAGATCCATTGAAGAAGGACAGATTAGAAATGGCGAAGGCCAAGAGGATGATCCTTTGATGGAGTAAAGGATCACGTGGCGTGTCATGTCCCTAGCAGAGGGACTGCTAAGGAGATGTAGGATGCCTTGGCTACGTTTTATCAAGGATCTTTTGAGCAACGGAAGATGTACTTGGAGCAGAAACTGAGATCTGCTTAGATGTAGAAGGGGGAGCGTGTGAATCCATTCCTCACAAAGCAGAAGGAAACCCGTGATGACTTGTCTGCGCGGGGCATACACCTCAGAATTCGGAGTTGGTTAGACTGGCTTTCAATTCTGTCTCAGATGAGTGGCAAGTCTTTGTCCAGAGTATCTTGGGCAGAGCAGCATTGCCAAATTGGGATGAGATGTGGGCAGCTCTAAAACGAGAGGAGTTGAGGAGAGACTTAGTCAAGGTCAAACTTTACGAAAGCAACAGTAGTGGGTCAAAGCCCAAGGAGGAGGAGGATAATGCAACCCTTGCATCGAAGGGACATCAGGAGCAACGAAGACATAAGAAAGATGTATCAAAGATCAAGTGTTTCAAGTGTGGTGAGATGGGTCACTACGCTACTTAGGGTCCTCTCAAGAAGAAGGATAGGGATGAGAAACACGATACGAAGGTTGCGCCCGCGAAGATCGAAGAGGAGTTCGCCATGACAAGTGAGATACCTCCAGGAGGGAGGTGGGATAATTTGGAGTTGTAGTTCGAAAGAGCTACAGATGGGCAGGGTCCTTGAGGAGTCCACCACTTGGATCAATACCTTGCTACAGGAGCCCAATTTTGTAGTAGCAGGATGGACTAGTGTTAGATAGTGCCGAGGAGTGACAGGGAGACAGAGTGGCTAGGAGCGCCAGAGACTGAACAATGCAGAGCAGAGTTGGCAAAAGTGTAGATGGCACAGAGCAGAGGTCAGCAACAATGCAGTAGATTTAGAGGGTCAGGGCAAAGACTAGCAGCAATCGGGCTTCAACATTCACTTGGTATCTGGGAAAATTTCTACACTCGAAGGAACTCCTACTGCAGCAAACTTGAATCTACTTCACCTACTTGATTTTTAAATTACATTCATCAAGTTATTCTTTTGAATACTGAAGCAAATTACTTTTGTAGCCTACACTAATTAAATATTTGATCTCATGAAACAGAAAACGGAGCAAAGAACAAGATACATAGGACACACTTATTTTTGTCCCTGAAAAAACCAAATGCGGGAAAACTGATGCAGCAACTCTAAGGGTTTTATTATTATGCAGGAGAAATATTTGAATACAAATCTAGGATGCTCATATAGCAATCCTTTAGAGAGAAAATATTGGCGGAAAATCTGAGTGAGTTTTACCTCACTTCACCCTACAGAATTCCCCCTATTTTGACACAAGACTGGCTAACCTCGGCTATTTCTACGTTGGCTCTGCATCATCTTCCCTACCCTTTGCATTAGCTCTCCCAGCAGTTCTCGGCAGTTCTAGCAGTTCTAGCTATTCCGGCAGTTCTGGATTCTACGTGACAAGCAGCTTTTCTGCTCTGCGTTGTCCCTTCTGGCTCTGCGTAGGGACTGTGTGGGCCCAAATTGGCCCAACGTTAACCTTTCTCAGCTACTACGCTACCTCTCTGCAAGCTCTCTCCACCTCTCTGACAGTATTGTCGAGAAAGTCCTTCTGGATTCTCACTGCCCCTTTGCTGCATAATGATCACTTAGTTTGAATTTCTCAGCTTCTTAGCCCCATTAATCGAACTCCAGATCTCTCTCTCTCTCTCTCTCTCTCTCTCTCTCTCTCTCTCTGTTTTCAAATGAACCCCAAGCCTCTATTTTATACATTTCCCATTGAGTCTTCAATGGCTGAGATTAAGTCTCTAATCAACGGTTAAGAATTAAACATGACTTGATCTGCCTTCTAGATCATTCTCACCTATATTTTGATTAATACCCATTAATATTTTAATTTCCCTAAGTTTAGACTTGGGAACCCCATTAAAATATTAATTATTTTAATAAAATACAATCTGGGTGGAATTTCACCAAATAGTTTATGGATTCTTTAGAACTCGTGTTCCTTAGCCTCTCCACCAAATTTCAAGGCTAGATCACTTCCGATGCTACCAAAACTAACACTCCCTCTTAGTGAGGAAAGTGCTCTAGCAACAATGTCCACCCGCATGCTGCTTTGTTTCTGAAGAACCTCCTTTCTGCACTGTTGCTGCCACCAACACTATGTTGTTGCTATTACTGTACTGCTGCCCATGACACTGCCACTACCACTGCTGCATTTGTACTACAACTCCCTCTCAAACGTTGCATATGCTATGTTGCTAGCACTGCCACTGCTAACACTACATCTGTACTGCAACTTAGTTGCTGAGAGAAGCAATTGAAAAACATCTACAATTAGTTGAACTTAACTGTGTTCAACATAATACAATGAATGTTGGAATCTGACTACTACTGATTCTGACCCTTTGAATCTTCTTTGTTGCTGCTGACTCCTGCAATGCTGCCAACCTTGCTCTGTGCTGATCAATCTTTGTTCTCCAGCTACTGCATTTGTTCTCCAAACGCTCCACTGCATCATCTAACACTAAGTCCATCTCGCTACTGCTAAATCTTGGCTCCCATAACAAGGAATTGATCCAAGAGGTGGACTCCTCAAGGATCCTGCCCACATGTAGTCCTCCCAACTACAACTCAATATAGCCCCATCTCCTGCTTGGAGATGCGTGGGAACTCATGGCAAACTCATCCTCGTCAATCTTTGCTAAAGCAGCCTTTAGGACCATGTTTCTCATCCTTGTCCTTTTTCTTCAAAGGACACTGGGATGCATAGTGGCCCATCTCGCTAGAACTGAAACATTTCACCTTCAAAATGTCCTCCTTTCACTTTGGCTTCTGTTGTCCCTTTGATTCTAGAGTTGCGTTCTCCTCCTCCTCCATCTTTGTGCCACTCCCATCACTACCATTGAGGTTGACATTCACTAAGTCCCTCCTTAACTCCTCCTATTGAAGAGCCGCCCACATCTCCTCCCATGAAGGTAGTTTTTCTCTACCCAATATGCTTTGGACGAAAACTTGCCATTCATTCAAGACTCCATTCAGGGTTATCCTCACCTTCGCGGTTGGCTAAGGAGTGGACCCCACTACAACAAGTTGGTCTCTAGTATCCTGAAGACATTGAAGATAGAGGTTCACCCCTTCTCCTTTTTGCATCAAAGTCCGCTGCAACTTCTGCTCCAAATACATCTTTCGTTGTTTGGAAGAGCCTTCATACAAAGAAGACAAGGCTTCCCACATCTCTCGAGCTGTATCCTTGCCCTACAAGTGTGAGACCACATGATCTCAAATTCCATTGAGAATGGCCCTCTTTGCCTTCCCTTGCTCGGCCTTGTACTTCTTCTTTTGATCGTTTTTAGCAGGTTCAATTACAACACTATTGACATAGGCCTCTAGATCATATTCCTCCAAAACAACTAAGATTCTAGTCTTCCATATGACATAGTTGGAAGCTCCTTCCAACCTATCCTGATCTCTGAGCCCATGTGATGCCATCTCACCCAACTGTCGAATTGACTCCTCTAGTCACTACTTAGAATTTCTTAGCTGCTCAGCGAGTGAGAAATTCAATCTTTCTGGTAGAAAGTTCTCTGAGGAGAAAATTCCACTTCTACATGCTTCATTCTTTTCTAGCGGATTTCTGCCCCGACAGAAACTGCACCCTTCAAGCACTGTGCTGAGGGTCTGCATCACTCCTTCTGCCTCTGCAAACTCACAAACTGGAAATTGTACCTCTCTGTTATCTCACTCAGAGAGAGATTTCCTTGGATTTGCTTCCCGAGAAGGATTGCGCAATCCCTTCAAGGGGATTTGGATTGCTGCCAAATGCATCTTTCAACCTCACTGCTCAGCACTGGATTTGCTCTTCCTTATTTCAAAATCAATGCTCTGATACCATGTGAAAATTCCTACACTCGAAGGAACCCCTATTGCAGCAAACCTGAATCTACTTCAGCTACTTGATTTTTAAATTACGTTCATCAAGTTATTCTTCTAAATACTGAAGCAAATTACTTTTGTAGCCTACACTAATTAAATATTTGATTTCATGAAACATAAAACAAAGTAAATAACAAGATACATAGGACACACATATTTTTGGACACAATAGTCCCCGGAAAAACCCAATGCGGGAAAACCAATGTAGCAGCTCTGAGGGTTTTATTATTATGCAGGAGAAATATCTGAATACAAATCTAGGATGTTCATCTAGCAACCCTTACAGAGAAAATACTGGTGGAAAATCTGAGTGAGTTTTACCTCACTTCACTCGACAGAATTCCGCTTACTCCAACAAAAGACTGACTAACCCCGGCTATTTCTACGCTGGCTTTGTGTCAGACTTGCATCACTTTCTCCACCCTTTGCGTCAACTCTCCTAGCAGTTCGAGTTGTTCCGGCGATTCTAGATTCTGCATGACAGGTAGCTTTTCTGCTCTACGCTCGCCCTTCTTGCTCTGCGTAGGGAATGCATGGGCCCAAACTAGCCTAGCGTCAGCCTTTCCCAGCTACTGTGTTGCCTCTCTGCAAGATCTCTTTGCCTCTCTGTCAGTATTCTCTGGAAATTCCTTCCAGCTTCTCATTACCCCTCCGCTGCAGAATGATCACTTAGTTTGAATTTCTCAGCTTCCTAGCCCCAGAAATCGAACTCCAAATCAATTCTCTATCTGTGTTTGTGTTCTCAAATGAACCCCAAGCCTCCATTTTATACTTTTCCTGTTGAGCCTTTAACAGCCGAGATTAAGTCTCTAATCAACGGCTAAGATTAAAACATGACTTGATCCGCCTTCTAGATCATTCTCACCCATATTTTGATTAATACCCATTAATATTTAATTTCCCTAAGTTTATACTTAGGAACCCATTAAAAATATTAATTATTTTAATAAAATACAATCTGGGGGGAATTTCACCAAACGGCTTCTGGGTTCTTTAGAACTCGTGCCTTAGCCTCTCCACTAATTTTCAAGGCTAGATCACTTCTGATGCTACCAAAAACTAACAGTTTCATACTAAACACAGTTAGTTCAGTAATTTTGGATGTTTTTCTGTTGCTAATGGAGTAGCAGCAACAGTTTGCAGTGTAGTGGTAGTTGGTAGTGGTAGTGCTAGCGGTAGCATAGATGCAACACTTGAGAGGGAGTTGTAGTACGGATGCAGCGTTGACAATGGTAGTTTCAGTAGCAGTACAGTTGCAGCAACAGCGCAATAGCTGGTGGACAACATGTCAAACATCAGCAGCGCAGAGGACGATGCTTCATAGTTAGAGCAGCATGCAACAATGTATATTGCTAGAGCACATTCATTGTTAAGAGGGAGTGTTGATTTTGGGTAGCATCGGATGTACTCTAGGCCTCACATTTTGTAAGGAGGCTTGGGCACATGTATTCCAAAGAACCCAGAAAGCGTTTTGGGAAATTCCACCCATAAACGATTTTATTAAAATAATTAATATTTTTTAATGGGACCTTAAGTCTAAGCTTGGGAAATTAAAAATGTTACTGGGTATTAATCTAATTGTGGGTATAACTTCTAGAAGAAGACGAAGATCAAGCTAAAACGATAATAGCCATTCATTAGCTTTTAATCTGGGTCGTCGAATGTCAACGAGAAGATTATTTAAGGGAGCTTGAGGGTCATTTGGAAAGCACACCAAGAGATCAAGAGATCAAATTTCTGAAGTGAGAATTTTTCAGGAGGAAATTTTGATTGAGGTGATTTCTTGTAGAGAGGGGTAGTGAGTATTTGAAAGAAGGAAATTTTCCTGGGCTGGAGAGAATGAGGTAGAGAGAGGGTAGAACAACGTCCGGAGAGAGACATACGCTGGCCCATGCAGAGCTAACGCAGCGACAACGCAGGCTTTAGAGGGAGATTGAATTCCTGTTGAGGAAATCGAGTTTCAGTAGCTGGGAGAAGGGGTGTGAGACCAAGAGCAGAGATTTAGATTTCCAGCCAGCAAAGGGTCTAGAGAAGGAGCAGTGTCATACCTAGTGGGAGTGACACAGTTCTGCGTAGAGGCTACGCAGTGTTTAAGTTTCTAAGTCTACCAGTTAGAAACTCTCCATGCACTTTATCTAATTTATTCCTATCTACTTGTTCCGTTACTTAACAAGTTATTTACAATGTAAATATTGAAAATAAACACTAGTGCATGCTCAAAATATTACAGATCAACAACTGAAGGAAACAAAAACAATCGCACCAAATGACATCGTTATTTTTTCACCAATGTCCCCGGAAAAACCCAATGTGGGAAAACCAATGCAGCTATCTAAGGGTTTTCTTATTAATAAATTTTAGAGTACAATCTGGGTGCTAAATCCGGCTTACCCAACAGAGAATTTCCTTGGCAATAATACCTCTCAATTTGAAACAAATGTCCCAGCTGAAACCCCGAATAAACCTTTCGGCAGCTCCTCAACTCCAATCTGCCCCAAAAACCCCAACGTTTGCCTTTCTGGACTACGTTAGCCTCTCTCTGCCCAGCGCTGGCCCTGCGTCATCCTGAATGGGTCTGCGTCACCTTTCTAGCCCTCTGCGTCAGCAACGCTGGCCTCTCTGAAGCACTGCGCAACGCCCGGCTGCCTTTGCCTGGCCTTGTGTGAGCCCTGGCTGCTACTGCATCACTCTCTCTAGCTCCTGCGCTGCTCTCCCAACACTATCTCTGCCTCTCTGTCTCTCTGTACTCAATGCCCCTCAGTTGCAACTCCGATCACTGATTCTATCTCTTATAGCAAACCCCACTCTAGAGAATAGAATGATTGATCACTCTGGTGTGTTCTCCAAGTGACCCTCAAGCCCCCTCTTATACTTTTCTCATTGACATATCAATGATCGAGATTAAGTCCCTAATCAACGGCTAAGATTTGATCTGGCTTGATCCATGTCTTTTGGACCATTCTAACACAGTTTTATATTAATCCACATTAATATTTTAATTTCCCTAAGTTTCGACTTAGAGACTCCATTAAAAATATTAATTATTTTAATATCTCCTGAACTGTCTAGAATCTGCCCAATACCTAGAAAACTGGTGCAGCTATCTAAGGGTTTTCTTATTAAGCAATTTCAGAGTACAATGTGAATGCCAAATCCGGATTACCCAACAGAGAATTTCCTTGGCAATAATACCTCTCAATTTGAGACAAATGTCCCGGTTGAAACCCCGGATAAACCTTCTAGCAGCTCCTCAGCTCCAATCTGCCCCAGAAACCCCATCGTCTGCCTTTTTGGACTGCGTCAACCTCTCTTTGCCCAGCGTTGGCCCTGTGTCACCCTGAATGGGTTTGCATCAGCCTTCTACCCCTCTGCATCAGCAACACTAGCCTCTACGAAGCATTGCGCAGCTCCCAGCTGCCTCTATGTGGCCCTGAGTGAGCCCTGGCTGCTACTGGGTCACTCTCTCTGGCTCCTGCGCTACTCTCCCAACACTATCTCTGCCTCTCTGTCTCTCTGTATTCAATTCCCCTCAGTTGCAACTTTGATCACTGATTCTATCTCTCTTAGCAAACCTTGCTCTAAAGAATAGAATGATTGATCACTTTGGTGTATTCTCCAAGTGACCCTCAAGCCCCCTCTTATACTTTTCTCATTGACATATCAACGGCCGAGATTAAGTCCCTAATCAATGGTTAAGATTAGATCTGGCTTGATCCGTGTCTTTTGGACCATTCTAACACAGTTTTATATTAATCCACATTAATATTTTAATTTTCTAAGTTTAGACTTAGGGACTCCATTAAAAATATTAATTATTTTAATATCTCTTGAACTGTTTAGAATCTGCCCAAACCCTTTCTAGGTATTGGAAATCTCAAATGCCCCAACCTCTCCACCAAATTTTGTGGCTATAGCACATCCGATGCTACCACAAATCAACAAGGTACGCAGAGGCTCCAGTTCAGTGTGATCAGACTCATATTCTCCTAGTGACAGGGTGAGATCATTTCACCATTCATTTTGTCCAGTTTCTCTCTATATCAAATTGCTAGTTGAGCATCTAAGAATTGTACTCAGATTTTCTCCTGCAGTTTGCTACATTAGTTTTCCCGCATTGGATTTTTTCCGGGGACATTTGTCCAAAAACAATGGTGTCATTTGTGTTGTACTTTCTTTCTTGCTCAGTCTCTTGTTTCCACATATAAATTTAATTAATTGAAGGCTGCAATAGTATTTACTTTGATATTTATTGTAGCACACAGTAAATAACTTGTATGAATTAACTGTTGGCATTATGGTTCTGGTATGATTATATGTTTCAGATGTTGTACTTGATGGCAACACCCATGGCATGGCTCTCATTTTTGATGAAAATAAAGAAGTATGCAGGAGAACAGTTCCGGAGGTGCGTACCCGCAGGTATACCGTGCAGGGACCGCATCCAAATACGCGGGTTACCCATTCATGGGGTGCGTACCCCAGTGCACACACTTCAAGGCAGTAAAGCGCCCACACGTGG
>APFE031215022.1:2887-39300 GCA_000404065.3 Pinus taeda | reverse complement strand
CATATAATTTTTTTTCCTCCAATAGTTGTAGCACCCTGTCAACATGTTCAACATGATCCTTCCAAGACTTGTTGTAGATTAGTATATCATCAAAGAATACTAACACAAATTTTCTAAGGAATGGTTTGAAATTGAATTCATCAAACCTTGAAATGTTGAGGGTGCATTGGTAAGGCCAAAAGGCATGACCAAAAATTCATAATGACCCTCATGAGTTCTAAATGCTGTTTCGGAATGTCTTCAGTCTTCATTCTGATTTGATGATATCCTGAACGAAGATCCAACTTGGTGAAGTAAATTGATCCATGCAATTCATCCAGTAATTCATCAATGATAGCAATGGGAAACTTATCTTTAATAGTGAGCTTGTTGAGCTCCCTATAATCCGGACACATGCGCCATGATCCATCCTTGTGCACCAACACTACTGGAGTAGAGAAAGAACTTTGACTAGGTTGAATTATATTAGCCTCTAGAATTGCAGTAACCATACATTCAATTTCACTCTTTTGGGCATAGGGATATCTGTACGGCCTGATGTTTGGAGGAACACTTCCTGGAATCTGATGAATAGCATGATCATGATCACGAATAGGTGGGAGACCTTTGGGAGTCTCAAATACCTTGGAATGATTGTCCAAGACTTTTTGGAGATCTGGAGAAATAGATGATTCCAATGTGGAAACATCTAGCAAACATATTTGTGCAATTACACCTCTTTGCTCCTTTTTTAGAAGCTTTGTCATACCATTAGAGCTGATTATCTTTCCTGGTTTCCTTGAAATACCCCTTAATTCAACTTCCTTTCCTTCCGCAGAAAATTTCATCAAAAGTTCTTGAAAATTAAAAGCTATTGTACCCAAGGATTGTAGCCATTGGACTCCTAGTACAACATCAGCACCTCCCATTGGAATGGAAAGCATTGGGCTAGTCAATACATACTCTCCCATGGATAGCTTGACATTATGGCACTTTCCAGAGCAATTTTTGTTCCTCCATTTGCAATCATCACTTGACACTCTGGCGCTGGATATAGGAAGCAATTCAATTCTTTTGCTACCTTACAATGAATAAAATTGTGGGTACTTCCTGAATCAATCAACACTATTACCTTTTTCTTCTTGATTTGTCCTTCTATCTTGATGTTTGAGGAGTGGTAATTCCAGCCAATGCATTACAAGATATGGTCGGATTCATTTCTTCTTCATATAGGCTTTGTTCCTAGAGTATATCTTCTTCTTTTGACCTTTCTTGCTCCTTTTCTTCTCCCTCTTCACAATCTATGTAGAATAATTTCTTCTCAGCACACTTATGACCTTTAGTGTATTTGCTATCACAACTGTAACAAAGCCCTTTTGCTCTTTTTTCTTCCAATTGTTGTGGTGTCAATCCTTATAGGTTGTGGAAGACTAGTGACAACACCACTTCCGTCTTTATAGATGTGAGTGGTATGCTTCCTAGTTGCCATAATTTTGCTTTCCATTTTTCTTGCTAACCTGAATGCCTTCTCTAATGAATCAGGTTCCCAAAGGCGAACATCATGTTGGATATTATCCTTTAAAGTCCCTATGAACACATCAATCCTATGCTCCTCTGGAATATTTTTTACCCTTATGTTCAATTTTTGGAACTCCTCAATGTGCTCCATTATTGAACCCTTTTGTTTGAGACTTATCAATTGGCTAAAAAAAGTGTTGCTTTTTGTATCCTCATAATGTGCTGTCAATTCTTCCGTAAAAATTGCCCAAGTGATAATTTGTTTGCGAGAGAAAAGCCATTGATACCATACAAACTGATTTGGTTCCAAATATAAAGTTGCAATACGTACCTTTTGTGTGTTTTGCACATTATTGAGATCGAAAAATTGCTCCATCTGTAATATCCATGTTGCGGGATCCTTGCCATCAAACTTCCTCATATCGATTTTTGGAATATGGTGGGTCTTTGATCCAACATTAGAGTCTATGGAATCATGATTAACATCTCTTTTATTCTCATCATGAGTTTCCTTTACTATCCTTTCACCATTAGTGACCATTTCTTGTAGCAACTTATTTATATTTATCTTCAATTCTTCCATGTCTGTCTTCAAATCTATCATCAAATCGTCCATCTTAGCTTCCACATCATTCATCTTAGCTTCTACGCCTTTCTTTAAATAATCCATCTTAGCTTCTGCGCCTTTCTTTAAAACATCCATCTTAGCTTCTACATCTTTCTTTAAACCATCCATTTTAGATTATGTTCCTTTTTGTGCAAGTGACAGTTGTTGCACTTGAGTCCTGGTCTCGTAATTTTGATATATCATGTTGCATTTCTTCCTCTTCTTCATGAGTCATGCTAGAGCTTTCAGGTTGCTTACTAGGTGTTTGTATTTTCTTTCCTCGAGGCATCAACTACCGATAATAATGCTTTAATATGCCCTTTGAATTCCTTCAAACTAATTTTTCAAACCAAGCTTATGCAAAAACTTAAAAAAAAACTACACACATTTTTTCACTTTGTAGGAGCTTGATATTGAATATGATGTATCTCTGTAATTTCGGACCATCCAGTTCTGAAATTGCGACTTGTAGTAGACCTCTACGTCCTCTTTCCAATGCCACAAGTCTGATTCAAATTGGATTCTCCAAGAAAGAGTTATGCGAAATCTCCCATAGTGACCTGATTATAGACTAGTTCAGTAGAGCAAACTTGTACGACGTGCCACGAGTCACTGTTTCAACCTTTGGCTCTGAAAAATATATACAAGAAACTACAGTGCGTCCTCTTTCTATACCTTCTTACGAAATTTCAATCTAATACTCAGAGAGAAAGTTATGACGATTTTCTCCAGGTCATCTGTTTGGAATGCAATTCAGGAGTCTGCAAAAAGACCAACTTCCTCAGATCATATCTCCGCAAATATAGCGCGAAAAGTTCTGAAATTCGGACCTGAGGTTCAGCGCAATTTTTTCTCAAATGGGTTTTGTTTTTAGCTTCTGAAACATCGCAGAAAAAAAGTTATAGTGAAAATGCTATGATGACCTATTTGGAACAGCAAACCCTAGAATCCAAAGCTCTGATATCAAATGTTATGAAACCGACTCAAGAAAAGATAGAAAAGATAGATCAACGCCTTAGAATTCAGCCTCTTCGAGGGGGCAACCTCCTTTACATTACATAAATGAACAATTATTGGATGATTCAAATTACAAAACCTCCTTTCTATATATAGGAGTCTAAGGAGTCGCAATATAACCCAGCCGACCTAACAATAATAATATAAAGCCACAAAAATAACAATAGAGGGATTCTATGGGGCACAATAATAAAAATATGAGGACAATAGGGGCACAACAATATTAATAAGGGATACAACTACAATAGTGATGAGGTAATCACTAGTATTATAGGGACCTATCATGAGATGTGGTGACATTGGGCCTCCACTTCATTGTTGTCCCTTGGTTTAAATTTTGTCTTGTAAGCCCTCTCACAAAACCTGCTAGATTTTGAAGCAACAGTGACTATGGATCTAAATAGAGCAGTGTGAGCAAACCTTATCCAATATTTGAGGAACAAGTGAAAATAGAGATTCTTGTATAAAAATTGAATATTACCATCTAATAAAGATGTCAAGACTCAAAACATAATACATTCACTTCAATCATGTCTGACATCATCTAAGGTGAATCTTTGTCGCTCCACTGTAGTTACAGTGAACATAAAAATAATGGTTAGATTGACTTAACAAAATGCTGCAGACGAATACCTTTTTCTAATAGCTTACCATGGAAATCTGCGCAATCACGTGTCTTTCTAAAATAATGTCATCTCAAGGAATTTCAAATGTAAGAGGATAATACAACATATATCATCTATCAATTTTCAAGCTCGTTTATCGAAGGATTGCACTAACTTGACGTGTCAGATCATCTTCTCTATGGACCTCCCATTACGTTGACATTTAAAATCACTGAAGACACTGCAAGGGGAAGAATTTCCGTAGTCTAACAAGCAGGAGGAATTGTCTGGAAAGTTATAGAAATTCTGGTTATATTTAAAGAAAATCTTGCAAGGATTTTTGTAAATCCAAGTTATAATTGTTAAACTTCAAAATTTTAGGTATCTTGGATGTTTTTGATCGTGCTAATCCATTTCCACCATAAAAACATGATTCAAATACTGCCTCTACAAGATTTTTTGAAATTTTTTTGGCCCGGATTCCGGTCACTTTTGGCCGTCCGGGCAATGACAATGTGAGCAAACCTTATCCAATATTTGAGGAACAAGTGAAAATAAAGGTTCTTGTATAAAAATAGAAAGGGTCCAACAACATAGGTTTCCATTCATTCCTTTCTTATGGACACTCTGGTAACAATTGTGGCATTGTATGTGATAAAATGAGCATTCTAGCATAAAATTGAATATTACCATCTAATAAAGATGTCAAGACTCAAAACATAATACATTCACTTCAATCAGGTCTGACATCATCTAAGGTGAATCTTTGTCGCTCCATTGTAGTTATAGTAAACATAAAAATAATGGTTAGATTGACTTAACAAAATGCTGCAGACGAATACCTTTTTCTAATAGCTTACCATGGAAATCTGCGCAATCACGTGTCTTTCTAAAATAATGTCATCTCAAGGAATTTCAAATGTAAGAGGATAATACAATGTATATCATCTATCAATTTCCAAGCTCGTTTATCGAAGGATTGCACTAATTTGACGTGTCAGATCATCTTCTCTATGGACCTTCCATTACGTTGACATTTAAAATCACTGAAGACACTGCAAGGGGAAGAATTTCCGTAGTCTAACGAGTAGGAGGAATTGTCTGGAAAGTTATAGAAATTCTGGTTATATTTAAAGAAAACTTTGCAAGGATTTTTGTAAATCCAAGTTATAATTGTTAAACTTCAAAATTTTAGGTGTCTTGGATGTTTTTGATGGTGTTAATCCATTTCCACCATAAAAACATGATTCAAAGATGGTGCTAATCCATTTCCACCATAAAAACATGATTCAAATATTGCCTTTACAAGATTTTTTGAAATTTTTTTGCCTGAATTCCGGTCACTTTTGGCCGTCTAAGCAATTTCTCAACCTGGACAGACGACTCTAGAAGAATTAACCTCTGCGCCATTCACAAGCTATCTTGACCAGAGAATTTACAAGCGAAATTGTATGGAAGACACGAACAAGACAATGTTAATGCCTTTTCAGTTGGAATTTCATGAATATTAATATTCAAGGCTATAGAAATATTTACTAATTAATAGTATCTCAATTGTGATTTTCTATTAGACAGATGTCTAGGTTATACGATTTCCACTTAATGGCGATCAGAGAAGTTGACCATAAATATTTTAGTGGAAGATTTATAAAAGGATGAAGAATAAGACACTTGTAAACTGACGGAAGTAAATGTATTTCTACGAAGAGGGAAATATGTATTGGAATTATGCATATATTTGTAATATTTTTGAGCAAATCAGAGCAGTTTGTTCTGCTCTAGAGCTGAGCACAAAGCTGTTAGTGTTATTTTGTCTTGAAAATATCAAAGTTGAGTGTCAACCAGGATGAAATCTCTGAAGATGTATAAGCAAATACATGTTTGCATAGACACACAAAGTAAGTAAAACATGACAAATCTCTGAAGATGTATAATCAAATACATGTTTGCATAGACACAAAGCAAGTAAAACATGACAAGGAGCCTGTAAATTTGGGAACCCGAAATATAGTGATGTACTTGGTAGACTGCAAGCAACATTTTATGGCTATAAGTTGATAGAGAAATCAGCTTATATATAATTCTGAGATGGTCTCATTTGAACTTCGTCTAGAGGGACTTACATGATTTTGCCTCCCCACCCGCTGTAGATGAAACAACTCCAAGACTGGTAAGTGATACTGTCAAACCACCATATACAATACTTTTTAAAATGTCCCACTCAGTTACTATTTTTGTAGCTTGTGGCTCTGTAGTTGTAGTCCTTATCTGTTCAGGAACTGTTGTAGCCACATCAGATGTTTCAGAGACACCTACCGGCTCAACTTCAATAACAGTTTGAACCGGCGGTACAGTCACATCAGTGGAGATCGCTGTCTTTCCGGAATAGAGAGGTGTAGGGTCCCGTTTCGACAAAAGACCGCTTGAATCAACACGAGCTGATAATAATGGCGATGTTCCCTCACTATCCTTGTCATCTGTAGAAAGCAGGTCAAATTTTTTGTTAACAATCGAAGGTTCTAGTCCACACACCTAACTTGGTTGTTTTCAGCTTTCTGTTTACTCTGACAGCAAGGACAAAAGGAAGAGTTGTGGTTTTGTAATGAATCATGATAAATATGAAATAATAGTCCATATACCTAACTTATTATCCCTGCCCAGGTAGGTAATATTGCATTGGGTAAGTTTTGACTATCAATTAATTTGCCTTTTGACTAAAAATTTAAAAAGTATTCTCAAACGTTAACATTATTGAACAGAAAAATATTTATTGTTAAAAACATATTATTTTATTTATATTCTCAATAATCTTATAGCAAGGACAAAAGGAAGAGTTGTGGTTTTATAATGATAAATATGAAATAATAGTCCATATACCTAACTTATTATCCCTGCTTAGGTAAGTAATATTGCATTGGGTAAGTTTTTAATATCAATTAATTTGAGTTTTAATTAAAAAAAAAAAAAAATCTCTAAAATTAACGTTATCGAAAAAAAATATTTAAAAAAAAAAAAAACATTTTATTTTATTTATTTTTCAATGATCTTATAATGCAATGGTTTTATTTTTGGGAGGAGAAATGTAATGGGACAGCTTCAGCTTCTTTCTCTTCTTGCTAAAGCTCGAAAGACGTGATCTTATAGTGCAATGAATTTTTTTTTGGGAACGGGGCAATGTAATGGGACAGCTTCAGCTTCTTCCTCACTGAGCTCGAAAGACGTGATCTGCGTTCGATTGAAATCACGGTTGCGTACGGGTAGCAGGGCCATCCATTGTGTCGAGCGTGGTCGACCTGCCAAAAAATTTACTAGCTCTGGTGGCTCCCTGTTCCTTGATTTCCAGATGTCCATTCGATCCATCAATTAAATGTTTTTATGAAAACTGGACGGAATGAATGAAAGTAACGTTTAATAGATTAGTTATAGTTTATAAGAATATAATTTTTTTGTAATTCTATTTAAATTAATGATGAGCTAATTTTCTAACCGTGCATTGTCCAAAGAACCAAAATTAACATGTTATTGTAACTGATGAGTTAATTTTCTAATCGTGCATTCTCAGACAATGCCAAAAAAACCAAAATTAACATGTTATCGTAACTGTTTCTGATGTCTCTGAAAATATCATATTCCAAAATGAAATTTTTTTCACTAATCCAACTTCTTTAATATTTTCTACCAACTTATTTTACACTGTAATTCATACATAATATCGCACAGTAATTGATACATGATATCAATGCTGACTTTAAAGTGAACATTGCCCGCTTTCAGCTGCAGGCAAGACTGTTCATGCTCAGTTGCAGCCATGGAATTTGACGTGACATCCCGCAGGGGATGTATTTGCAGTTTATTGGCGTTGAACGTAGAGTAATATCTCCACTTAAACTTCGGAGAGTAGATATTTGTACACATTGTATATATACATAAAGGAAAAAATAAGTATAAATATAATAATACTCTCCCAAAAAACATATATATAAATATCTATATATATATAAACATAGATATAAGATAAAAATTTCATATATATATATATATAATACTTTCATTTTATAATTGAATGGATATATGCACTTTGTTCATATGTGTCACGCTCCCAATTTTTTTTTTTTCTTAATTGGGCGGGTGCGGCACCGCCCAAGCTACTAAGACATTCCATCGTTAGTGACTTCACGGACCACGCCTTAACTTTACAACCTTTTATATGTTTATAACAACAATGCCTTTTCTTTAAACCATAAACATTCAATAATAATCAACACAAGTAAATTATCAATGTAATAATCATTCCTTTTATTATATGATAAATTACAATTGGGAGGGCGACCACCCGTGCACACCCGCACGGCGGTCCGCCAACCTCCACCGTTAATTCAATACAATACTCTTGCTGCCGGCGGGTGGGTACCGTGACCTGCACCTATGTTGGTTTCTCCCGGGTAACGTTCGTTCGTGCCTGCCTGCACTACGACTGGTTACCAATTCGAATGTGTGCGCCCAGCGTTTCGGGCGGGCGGGCACCCTACGCACGTCTCGCCGCCTACCCACTGTAACCCTGTCTGCACGCCGAACTGTTAAACGGGCGTGCGCCCGGCGCACTACCCACAACCCGACTTCGCCACAGGTCGATCCACCCGCGGGTACTCCGTTCGGTTACCGGGTAGATGGGTATACCTTACCCGACCTGTACCGATCCCAAACCCGCTTCACCCACGACACCCGTGTGCATTCCGAATTGCTGTCTTACCGCCTGTTGTCCGCCCGAAGCCTAAATTCGTCCGCACCCAACCTCTACCCGCCTTGACGGGTGTACTCACTGCGCCTTACCGAATTTACCCGTTGCACCAACCTGCTACCCGATCTCCTTTGCTCCTTCTTCGCCCGGCTCTGCGGGCTCATATTGTTGCCTCCTCAAGTGCGCACTCCATATTGAGTCAAGAGATAATCGATGCTCAAATGGGCCTCAGCACTTGCCTATATATAGGCTTGCCACCGCCATTTGAATGGGGTGTCCGTTGTGAAGGCCGACCCCAAAATTATAACATTCGCCCCTTCCTTATAATAAAGCCGACGCATGTTTTTATTTGAACCGCCATGTCTACTCAATAGTCAAGGGTCGGCTTATCCATAAGGTAAGCCGCCCTATATGTGGGCGAGCTCTCCATATTATCGTTCTTTATGGTTCGCCCGCCCTTTGCCGATTCTAAGTGTTGGAGAGGTGCGCGCCCGGGCGGGGCCGCATTTCCGTGCCGAATTCCAAGTCATCACACCCTCCCCCACCTGAAGTCATTGTCGTCTCGACAATTCCTGCTTGTTCACGTAGTCGTCGTTCAAACCTTGCAATCTTCCTCTTCCACTTCCACAGAGAATCCTCCATTTCCCAGCTCTCTTCTTCCGGTGCTCCCTTCCATTTAACAAGGTACTCCCGTCTCTGGTGGCAACCAAGGCTTGTAGTGCGATAGCTCAGTGTTTTTTCCAACTCCAAACCTGGCCTGTCCACTATCCCAGCTGGTCCTCTCGGGGGTTCAGCTCTCTCCGGATGGTCTGAGTCAAGCCTGCACTTCTTCAACTGACTCACATGAAAAACTGGATGTCTCATCTGCATATGGTGCGGAAGTTCCAGCTTGTAAGCAACTTCCCCAACTCGTTTCTCCACACGAAATGGTCCTTCGTACTTCCGCTGCAACTTGGCAGTGGTCCCTTTGGCTGGCTGCCATTGCTCCTCAGTAATTCTGAGAAACACCATATCCCCCTCATTGAACTGTGCATCCCGTCTTCCCCGATCAGCAAAGTTTTTCATCCTTCTTGCAGCGTCGTGCAAGCGCAACCGTGCAAACTCTAAGGTCTCTTCCCAAGCTTTCAAGAATCTCTTCGCGTGAGGACTCCTCATCCGACCTGTCGTCTCTACGGTATGCGGTGCCACTGGCATCTGTCCATTTACCAACTCGAATGGACTATACCCTGTCGCGGAACTCTTTATCATATTGTAGCTAAGCTGGGCAATATCCAAGAGTTCGGGCCAATTCTTCTGATCCGCCGTGACATAGTGCCTCAAGTAGTCTTCCAGCAGTGCGTTGATGCGTTCGGTCTGCCCATCTGTCTGCGGATGGTAATTTGAACTTATCAGCAACTTCGTCCCAACTATCTTGAACAATGTCATCCAAAACCTTCCCGTGAATCGTGTATCCCTGTCACACACGATGCTCATTGGCATACCCCAATACTTCACCACGTTCTTGAAGAACAGTTCCGCAGTACGCTTCGCTCCACATGGTACCTTCGTCGGAATGAAGACGGCATACTTGGAAAATCGATCGACTACAACCATAATCCCATTATACCCCTGAACCTGCGGTAGTGAGACAATGAAGTCCATAGAGACGCTCGCCCATGGCCTATCTGGAATAGGTAAGGGCTGCAACAGTCCCCCTTGCCTTTGATGGTCCGATTTGTCCTGTTGACAAATGATGCATGTGTGTACATACTCCTCCATTTCCTCTTGCATCTTCTCCCAAAAGAACCCCCTTTCTAGCAATGCCAAGGAATGACGCTGCCCTGGGTGCCCTGCCCATGGAGAATCGTGGCACTCTTTTAAGAGGTGTCTCTTAAGACCAGATGTCTTCGGAACGTAGAGTCGGCTCCCAAAGAACAAGTAACCGTCTCGTAGGAAGAACCTGCGGGTCTTCCCTTCCTTTATCTGCTTCACTATATTCTGCGCTAAGGTATTGGTCTCCAAGCTTCCCTTCAGCCTATTCCGCATTTCTTCCGTCATCTGAATTCGACTCCTACTCCTTTCTGCCCGGTCTTCTCCCTCCAGCAGTGCGAGTTGTCCCTTCCTACTAAGGGCATCCGCCACTACATTGTGCCTGCCCGGTCGATACTCGATAGTCATGTCGAATTCTACCAGGAAGTCTTGCCACCGAGCTTGCTTTGCCGAAAGCTTCGGTTGTGATGCGAAATAGCTAGCTGCAACGTTGTCAGTCTTGACAACAAAAGGCCTCCCCACTAGGTAATGCCTCCATATGTGAAGACAATGGATGATGGCAGTCATTTCCTTCTCATGGACCGGATACCTCCGCTCTCTCTCCTGCAACTTCCGACTTTCGTAGGCTACTGGATGTTCATCTTGCATGAGGCCTCCTCCTATGGCAAAATCCGAAGCATCTGTGTGTACCTCGAACGGTCTCCCAAAGTCAAGTGACTTCAGTATCGGTGCCGTGACCATCCGTCTCTTCAACTCATTGAATGCCTTTTGGCACTCCCCCGTCCAACACCACTTCTTGTCCTTTTTTAGCAAGTCTGTTAGTGCCGAGGTTATTTTGGAGTACCCCTGTACAAACCTCCGCTGGTAGTTGGTCATCCCCAAAAACACCCTCATGTCATGGACATTCTTTGGTTCAGCCCAGTCCTCGATAGCCTTTACTCTACTTGGTTCCATCCGTATGTACCCCTGTCCAACGATGTGCCCAAGGAACGGTATCTCTGTCTGAGCGAACACACACTTGGACTTTTTCAAGAACAACTGGTTCTCCCTCAGTGCCTTGAAAACCATTGCCAAGTGTTTCTTATGATCTTCCATCTTGTCGCTGTAGACCACTATATCGTCTAGGTACACCACCACGAACGAGTTCAAATATGGTCGTAGGACATCATTCATCAAGGTACAGAATGTCGCAGGAGCGTTACATAACCCAAACGACATAACAAGGAACTCAAAACTGCCATACCTTGTTACGATTGCGGTCTTCTTTTCATCCCCCTCGGCGATCCGCACTTGATAGTAACCGTGCCTCAAGTCCAGCTTGGAAAACACCCGAGCCTTTGCAAGCTTGTCGAAGCAATCTGCAGCCAATGGCAAAGGATTCCTGTTTCTTATCGTTTGTTTGTTCAATGCACGATAATCACAGCACATCCTTAGCTCATTGGTATCCTTTTTCCGCTGGAATAACACTGGGGCTCCATATGGGGACATTGAAGGCCTAATGAAACCGGCATCAGCTAACTCCCTTAACTGTCGTCTCAATTCCTCCAACTTTGGTCCAGACAATCGATAAGGTGCTTTAGCCGGGGGTTCCTTCCCTGGTTCAAGCTCAATGCTGTGGTCCACCGCACGTCTTGGTGGAAGTTTCTTCGGAAGTTCATCGGGCATCAGATCTGCATACTCGGCAAGTACATCAGAGATCTCGGCTGGAACAGGTGTCCCTTCTTCATCTTCGTCGACCCCTTTGCACACCATCGCATATGTCTCCACCCCTGATTTCTTCATGGCTCTTCCCAGACTTAGTGCAGAAACATGCTGCATGTTGACCTCCTTTCTTTGCCTATGGGTAGGCAAAGTCCAAGTTCGTGTTTGCCCAACCAACACTACCTCATCGCAGAAGGGAACAACAATGGCCTTGTTGCCCTTCAAGAAGTCTTGCCCAAGTATCACGTCGAAGTCGTTCATCTCCATCACTGTGAAGTCCAACTGACCTGTCCATTCACCTGCTTGCACCGGCACTTCGTGTGCCAATCCCGTCACTTTGGTCTTGGAGTTTACTGCCTTGACTTCCATATTGGATGGAAGAATTGTCAGCCCAACAGTCCTAGCCAACCGTGTCGTCATGAAATTGTGTGGCTCCCATGTCCACAAGAGATTGGGTGGTTTTTCCGTGAACCACCAAGTCTACGAATCCCAAGCTGTTCATCCATGCTTTCTCCATGGTCTTGTCAGCCTCACCTGTCATAAGCAACCTTGCTCCGCCAAGCTTCCTTACGTTTCCTTCGTCGTGAGCAACCTTTGCTCTGATACCACCTGTCACGCCCCCAATCTTTTTTTTTCTTAATTGGGCGGGTGCGGCACCGCCCAAGCTACTAAGACATTCCATCGTTAGTGACTTCACGGACTACGCCTTAACTTTACAACCTTTTATATGTTTATAACAACAATGCCTTTTCTTTAAACCATAAACATTCAATAATAATCAACACAAGTAAATTATCAATGTAATAATCATTCCTTTTATTATATGATAAATTACAGTTGGGAGGGTGACCGCCCATGCACACCCGCACAGCGGTCCGCCAACCTCCACCGTTAATTCAATACAATACTCTTGCTGCCGGCGGGTGGGTACCGTGACCTGCACCCGTGTTGGTTTCTCCCGGGTAACATTCGTTTGTGCCCGCCTGCACTACGACCGGTTACCAATTCGAATGTGCGCGCCCAGCGTTTCGGGCGGGCGGGCGCCCTACACACGTCCCGCCGCCTACCCACTGTAACCCTGTCTGTGTGCTGCTGCACGATGCGCCCGAACTGTGGAATGCCCGGACTGTTGTGCGTCCGACCTGTTTGAACGCCGAACTGTTGGAACGCCCGAACTGTTTGAACGCCGAACTGTTGGAACGCCCGAACTGTCTGCACGCCGAACTATTAAACGGGCGTGCGCCCGGCGCACTACCCACAACCCGACTCCGCCACAGGTCGATCCACCCGCGGGTACTCCGTTCGGTTACTGGGTAGGTGGGTATACCTTACCCGACCTGTACCGATCCCAAACCCGCTTCACCCACGACACCCGTGTGCGTTCCGAACTGCTGTCTTACCGCCTGTTGTCTGCCCGAAGCCTAAATTCGTCCGCACCCAACCTCTACCCGCCGCCTTGACGGGTGTACTCGCTGCGCCTTACCGAATTTACCCGCTGCGCCAACCTGCTACCCGATCTCCTTTGCTCCTTCTTCACCCGACTCTGCAGGCTCATATGGTTGCCTCCTCAAGTGCGCACTCCATATTGAGTCAAGAGATGATCGATGCTCAAATAGGCCTCAGCACTTGCCTATATATAGGCTTGCCACCGCCATTTGAATGGGGTGTCCGTTGTGAAGGCCGACCCCAAAATTATAACATTCGCCCCTTCCTTATAATAAAGCCGACGCATGTTTTTATTTGAACCGCCATGTCTACTCAATAGTCAAGGGTCGGCTTATCCATAAGGTAAGCCGCCCTATATGTGGGCAAGCTCTCCATATTATCGTTCTTTATGGTTCGCCCGCCCTTTGCCGATTCTAAGTGTTGGAGAGGTGTGCGCCCGGGCGGGGCCGCATTTCCGTGCCGAATTCCAAGTCGTCACAATACGCCTTCTGCAGCAGTGCATTCAGGGGCTTCGGAAACGTGACTTGTTTCATACTTCCCCATCTGCATCGTAGTCCTCCCTTCTGAAACATCTGTCAATGGCATGGCTACGAGTTATGCAGCGCCTGTCTTGCCGTCAGTCAAGCAAAAAAGCGTCCACTCACATGAATCAGTGACTAACTGGTTTGAATTGGGATACATATATATATTGAGTTAAAAATGCGAGGAGACGAGACATTTGCATGGAAAATCGATAGTAGTGTCTACCTACAACGACGAACAGCTCTGACACGAACACCATCCTGCTATATATTTTCATTGTCTTTCTCACTGTGGAGCTAAATTCTACTTCTCTAATAACCACTTCTTTCAGATTAAAATGAAGCAGATGGGTGCTTTACCATCCAAATCCCACTGTTTCTAACTAAAATATGTATTTTGTTTGTTTGTTTAATTTTAGTGCTTTTCATAAATTTTCAAATTTTATTAAACATAAATTAAAAATTAATTAATTAATTAATTCAAAATTGAGATTTCTCCTATGAAATGATTTGAACTTTTTTTAGATGGCAGATTTATCACATCGAAATTTTTTGACTAATGTTTTGAATTATAAAATATAGTTCATTTTCACTATTACTTAATATGATAAGTTTACTTAATATTTCTTTTCAACTTTCTATCTACACCGTAAGAGCGTGAACAAAAAGAAAAGTGTGATTTCAATTAAGGGCATGAACAAAAGGAAAAGTGTGATTTCAATTATTATTTTGTGTTCTCATGATTAAAAAAAAAAAAATACACAAATTAGGCTCACAGACAACCTTGTAATTAAAAAACACAACAAAAATCCTACAACAATGTATCTATCCTTTTAGTGCATGGTTTTTGCCATATCAACTTTAAATAAACAAGAATTTATCTTATTCATATAGACACTGTTCCTGCTCTGTTTAGTGGACGCTGAAGATCATAAAATCTGTTAGGTTTGACACACAAATAGGACGAAAACCGACTGTCAGTTTGGCCTAGGTTCCCGATATTTAAGCCCCAACTCAGACCACAAGTTATTTGAGACTTCCCAAGAGAACTCCAACCAACCTACTACAAGACCAATGCCATATAATGGAGTAGAATTCAATGAAAAGGGATTTTTAATGCTCGCTTGTTAACTTAATAGAAAATGTGCAAGGTAAAGTTAACTAAAACAGCCCAAAAGTAAAGCGCGTAGTGTAACGAGGCGGAGGAGTTGCCGGGAAAGTTATCGAAATTTCGGTCATATTTAGAGAAAATCTGGCAAGGATTTTTGTAAATCCAAGTTATAGTTGTTAAATTTCAAAATTTTAGGTGTCTTAGACTTTTTTGATGGTGGTGGATCCATTTCCACCATCAAAAACATGATTCAAACACTGCCTCTACAAAATTTTTTGAAATTTTTTTTGCCCGGATTCCGGCCACTTTTGGCCATCCAGGGAATGCTTCCGCCTTGTGCATCTATTTTTTATGTGCATCTATTTTTTATTATACTTTTTCGTGTACACTTCATTTTATTATACTTGTTCATTTTTTATTTTTTCACAGGGATTTTTTATTTTATTTGGAAACCGTTATTTACTACTTACAACTATCTAATATCTTTTCTATCATCAATGAAAATATGTCAATAATATCTCCCTTTGTCATTATGACAATCCTATAATTAAACACGTAATCTATTGTGAATAGGAAGAATACACCTTGCTACAATATTCCCCTTGTTTGCAACTCTCCTCATTTGACACCAATGGGCAAAGGGATGCTCCATCTCAACTTTTTCTTCTCCTTAAGAATTTAGGGACTAGATGAGAAGGATATTACTCCCAAAAATCGTCTAGAAGAGATTTTGTGAAAGTATTTGGAATTTGTTTTTTGGTGGCAATAGATTCCAAATTGACATTCTATCCTGCTACTTTTTCTTTTACGAAATGATACTTGAATGGAATATACTTTGTTTTTGAGCGCATAGTAGAGTTCCTTGAAATATTTATTGCAATTATGTTGTCTGGAACAAAGAAAGTTCATTCTTCAAGTTAAATACTCCATAAGATTTTGAATATGTAGATCTCCATTGAAGATACAAGATTATATATTAAATGTATGAATAAGAATGATGATACAATTGAGTGTGATAATCTTGTATATATAGCCAAGTACCATTTCACAAACGATACGATCATGTCTATAGAGACATGCCTCTTCCCTACTACTTATTAGTTAATTAATCATTGTTTATGTCTATTATTATTTATATTATTTTTACTATATATATATTATTCATAACATTGCGTTCCTCCTCAAAAAGATTTGGCTTCAAAGCTTACCGATGAAAGACTTGATCTCTTTTTCTGTTTTGAATGTCTTCTCGTCTCGGAACTGTCATCTTCGTCGAAACAAGACGATATGATCCTCTAAGTGATAAATTGAAAACTCTCGCACTAAGAATGGATCTAACCATCCTAAATTAATCTTCTGTGGAATCATGTGGTCACTGGATACTTCGTGTGAATTGTTATCACAACACTGAATTGTACTGACATTAGTAGTTTTCGGAACATAAGTTTGTTGTTTATGTTCATAGTGATACAGATTCGTAGATTGATAGAGATGTTTGTTCCTGTGATTCAAATGTAGATAAAGAGTTCTTTTGGTTTGTCTTTCCCCTACCATGTGTCTGGCAGTATCCTGATTTACTTTAGGTGATGATGTTGTTGAGTTGGTTAGAGAACCTTCACTTGATATGTTTATCATCTGAACAACAATATCTAAGTGCATCTTTTCTTCAACTGGTTTGCCTTCTTCTTGAGTTATGATATTCATTGAATCAATGTTTATTCATTTTTCTTCAACTTGGACTTTTACATTCGATGCTTCCTTCTCGATAAGTTATTGTACCTTGTTTTCCAATGAATTCTTGTCCTTTTTAAGCTTCTTAATTTACATTAGTAGTTTTTCACTATGCTCTTTAAGTCGCGAAACTTTTTCATTCTTTTCAGCAGTGATATTGTCAACTTCCTTTTGCATATTTTGTAGTACTCTTTTACCTTTTTGAAAAATTACTTTTGAGATATCTAGTATGTCTTCTGGTATTACTGAATTCGGATTCAATGTAAGATCTTCGAGTGTTATTTTTTTCTTTCTGTAAGAAAATGTCAAAAACTTATTGTTCGTATTCATGATGAAAGAACCTAGGGTTGCCATCCAAGTTGAACCTAAAATAATGTTGCCTTGATCGCTCCATAGGTTTTGAACTAAGAATTGTGATATGAATATATAATCTCCAATGTTTAATTGTAAATTGGTTATTTCTTATTTTTTGTTCTTATAGCAGTGAAATTTTTTTATTATATCTAACTCGGAAATCACTAATTGGTTTGCGATTTTAGGTTTTATGTAATTTTTATCTTCAGCTGGCAAGATAGCGATAGTAACATATTTTCTTGCAATAGACCCTTTAATTCTAAATAGCATTGAGACATAGTTATATCAAGTTTCTGGGAATATTCCTTCCTTTATTTCCAACTTAGACTTCATTTGCTTGAACTTAGGGTTTTAAAGTACACATTTTCAATTCTTATAATAATATTTTAATAATATATTTAACTTTAATAATCCTCCTCTTCTTAATTTTTATTCAACTTTGGAATTATATTTTCTTTTTATTACCTTCAAACTTTTATAATATCCCCTTTCCTTATAATACTTCCTCTTTTTATATTTATATATATATATATATATAATATATAAAATACCTTCTTTTTTTTTAAATTAAAATGTACCCTTTTTTTCTTTTAATTACTTTAATCCCTCTCATATAATATTTATAATCACTTTTCATAAGGTAGAGTCACACGTTTTGTTTCTCTTTAGATATATCTTTGGTATCGATTTAAGATATATTGATTTAATAATAAAATAAGACCGACTGTAATTCGGTGACTACTCGGGGGCCACAAAATCCCATGGATGGGCAAAGTTTGGCCACTGTGGTGTTCGATTGACAGGCAACAACCTGTTACAGTGAAGGCAGGCTCAATTAGGTTCAAACTTCAAATCGTTGTCGATGCGGCGTGGTCAAGACCTGTGGAACAGTGAATACTCGGCGGGGAGGAGGGCACAGGTGTTACAACAAAGGGAAACGACAAACACGAGGAAAAGTCAACAAATGATCGGGAAATGGTGACGAGTTGAGTCGATAGTGTTGATTTTTGGTAGCATCAGATGTGCTCTAGCCATGAAAAATGGTGGATAAGCTAAGGCACATGTCTCCAAGATCTAGAAACTGTTTGGAGAAATTCCACCCAGATGAAGAAATATTAAAATAATTAATATTTTTAATGAATTCCCAAGTCTAAACTTAGGAAAATTAAAATATTAGTGTGTATTAATATAATATGGGTGAGAAAGTTCTAAATAATGAGGATCAAGCCAAATCTAATCTTAGCCATTCATTAGAGACTTAATCTCGGTCGTTGAAATGTCAACAGGAAAAGTATAAGAAGAGGCTTCAGGGTCAGTTAGAGATATAGCAAGTCGATGAACAATTCGATTTTCTAGGGTAGGATTTGCTGAGAAATCGAGTTAGTGATCTGTTGCAGCGAGGGGTAGTTCGGCAAAAAGCCAAGAATACATAGAAGAAATGCAGAGAGAGTGTCAGAGAGACAGTGAAGAGCTTTGGAAGGTTGACGCAGAGGCCGCTAGGTCTGACGCAGAGGTTGAGGAGGTCAGTGCAGAAGACACAGAGGGCCAAGAGGTTGACGCAGGTAGTGTAGAAGGTTGCAAAGCTGACGCTAGGCAGAAGAGGTAGCGTTGAGGAATTTTTGTGGGGCAGACTAAGAGCTAGTTAGTTGACGTAGAGCCATAAAGGGTGACACAATCTCTGGAGGGTGACGCAGGCCCTGAGGGTAGCTTGGAGCAACTTTTTCTCTTTAGCTAAGGGAATAATCAAAGTCACTGTGAGGCTATTCATCTGGTTGCTTATTAGCTAGAATATCTATCTCCGAAGAAAGGTACCTCTGCCAAGGAAAATCTTTGAACGGTGAGCCATTTTTGGCACCTTAGTTGTATTAAAAAACTGCATAATAATAAAACCCTCATATCTACTACAACAGTTTTCCCGCATTGGGTTTTTCTGAGGACGATTGTCCAAAAATAACGGTGTCCCTTATGTTGTCTTAGTTTATTTCAGTTGTTGATCTGTATATGTGTGAAGGTTGCATTTGTGCTTATTTCAGTGTTTATATTGATAAATAACTTGTTAATTGAAAGAACACGTAAGAGATAATAAACAGGATAATGTAGTAGGGATTTTTGATGTGTTAGATTTAGAAATTTCCACATGGTATCAGAAGATTACAGATCACAGGGGACTGAAGACACCAACAAAAATCTGGAAATTTGCAGCAAAAGCAACTGTCCTGAGAGACAACGTTGTTCCTAAGCAGAAGCAACATAGAAGAAGTGATGCGTAGCCTGCATCATCATTTCGAGCCAAGGAAAGGGCCAGCGCAAAGGTAGAGAGAGGCAGAAGAGGCTCACGAAGAGCCACATCATCCTTCTCACCCAGGTAGGATTGACGCAGTTGGCCGGAGGGGCAGACTCAGCGTTTGTTGGGATTGCACAGAGCCTAAAAGGCTCAATTTCTTCAATTACCGAGGCTTGGGGAGCTGTGAGCAGATTGTGATTTGAGCAACTAGTGGGACGTTGTTTCTCTTGATACAAAACAATGTCTAAGGAGACAAAACCAAGGTAGAAGGAGTCACTACCTTAACAGATTTCTAGCCAAGGAATCCAGATCCGAGTTGCAGCTTCAAGGAGGATTGGAGAGGAGTGGTTCAAAAGTTGGCTAGAGGATTAGAGAGGAGCGGTTCAACAGCTGGCCAGAGGATTTCCAGGAGGGAAATCAAGACTTAAAGGGAGATTTCTAGGAGGGGAGTCGAGACTCAGAGGGAGTCCAGAAGAGGAGATGAAACGACAGTGAATGGACTGAGGGATCAGGACAGGTTGGACGGGGCTTCCAACTTTGTCATCTGGAAAGCCAAGATCCTAGCAATCCTAAATCAACATCGCATCAAGGACTTTTCCTTGAAAGTAGTGGCTATCCCAGTTGACCCAGCTGAGAATGAGAAGTATGGGGATGCAATGGCAAGGTAAAAATGCATGATCTTAGACAGGGTTAAAAATCATGTCATACCACATATTGCTAAGAAGAACACAGCAAAGGAGATATGGGACACCCTGACCACTTTATACCAGGGCTCTTCCGTGCAATGGAAAATGATATTGGAGAATCAGTTGAGGTCATATCAGATGCAGAAGGGAGAGAAGATAGATCCATTCCTTCTCAGGTTGCAGGATATTCGCGACCAGCTTACTTCGGTGGGGGTCTAAACCGAATCCAGAGTTTATGGTCAGCACTGCCCTGAATGCAGTCTCCGAAGAGTGGGAGACATTTGTCCAAAGTATTTTGGGAAGGGCTAATCTTCCTGGTTGGGAGGATACATGGGCAGCTCTTCGACAGGAAGAGATCAAGAGGATGACCAAGGTGGGGAGTAGTGGTAAGGGAGCTCGAGTCAAAGAAGAGGAAGAGGAGGATGCGAATCTAGCATCTATGGGACAACAAGGGAAGAGGAAGAAAAAGAACATCTCCAAGTTTAAGTGCTTCCATTGTGGGGAGCTGGTACATTATGCATCCCAGTGTCCCAGGAAGAAAAACAAGGGAAAGGCTTATGATTCAAAGGTAGCTCCAGCTAAGGCGTAGAAAGAGGTCGAGACTAATGACGATTGTGACATGAGTACTCATGCATCTTTAGAGAAGAGGTGGGGAGACATCGAGTTGTAGTGAGAACTACATACTAGGGGCGGGATCCTTGAGGTGACCAAACTCTTGGATCATATTCGGCTATGGGAGCCCTTAACGACAGTAGCATGATGACAAGTGTCGGATGGAGCAAAGTGTGGTGGAGCAGCAAGGCAGGGCTAGAGTGTAGAGTTCTATAGCGACGCAGTAGAGGTTGCAGTAGTGCGAGGTTGCAGCAGCGCAGTGGCAGCAGAGGGAGCACGAGTTAGCAGCAGAGGCAACTTCAACATCACGAGGCTTGCAGATTGACCGGGATGTCAGTGTTTGGGAAAGTCAGTTACCTACTTCTTGGTAACTAGGTTGCAGTGCAGAAGTTAGCAATGGCAGTGCTAGGGGCAGCATGGGCAACATGTTAAGAGGGCGATGTAATACAGATGTGGCAGTGGCAATGGCAGTGTCATGGGCAACAGTACAGGAAGCAACAGTGCAATGGGTGTGAAGCAGTAGGCCAAGCATTAGCGCAGATACCGATGCAGAAGATCAGTGTGATGTTTCTATGTTGAAGCATTACTAGAGCACATTCCTCGCTAAGAGGGAGTGTTGATTTTTGGTAGCATCAAATGTGTTCTAGCCATGAAAATTGGTGAAGAGGCTAAGGCACATGAGATCTCCAAGACCTAGAAATCATTTGGAGAAATTCCACCTGGATGAAGACATATTAAAATAATTAATATTTTTAATGAGTTCTTAAGTCTAAACTTAGGAAAATTAAAATATTAATGTGTATTAACATAATATGGATGAGAAAGTTCTAAATAACGAGGATCAAGCCAAATCTAATCTTAGCCGTTGATTAGAGACTTAATCTCGACCGTTGAATTGTCAACAAGGATAGTATAAGAGGAGGATTCAAGGTCAGTTGGAGATACACCAAGTTGATCAAGAATTCTATTTTCTGGGGCAAGGTTTGCTAAGAAATCAAGTTAGTGATATGTTGTAGCGAGGGGCAGTTCGACAGAAGGCTGAGAATACATAGCAGAGAGCCAGAGAGAGTGTTGGAGACACAACGCAGAGCCTTGGAAGGCTGACGCAGAGGTAGTCTGGACTAATGCAGGGATTGAGGAGGCCAGCACAGAAGACGTAGAGGCAGCAAAGGTTGAAGCAGGCAACACAGAAGGCTGCAGAGCTAACGCTGGGTAGAAGAGGTACCACTGAGGAATTTTCGTGGGGCAGACTGAGAGCTGTTTAGCTGACGCAATATCTGGAGGGTGACGCAGTTCCTTAGGGTATCTTGGAGCATCTTTCGCTCTCTAGCTAAGGGAACAGTCAAGGCCACTGTGAGGCTATTCATCCTAGCCATAATATCTCTCCAAAGAAAGGTACTTCTTCCAAGGAAAATCTCTAAAGGGTGAGCCATTTCTGGCACCCTAGTTGTATTCAAAAAACTGCAAAATAATAAAACCCTTATATCTGTGCACCGATTTTACTGCATTGGGTTTTTCCAAGGACAATTGTCCAAAAATAGCGGTGTCCCTTGTGTTGTCTCAGTTTATTTCAGTTCTTGATCTGTATATGTGTGAAGACTGCATTTGTGCTTATTTCGGTATTTATATTGATAAATAACTTGTTAATTGAAAAAACAATTAGGACATAATAAACTAGATAATGCAGTAGGGATTTCTGAATATATATTATATGAATATATATATATATATATAATATATATATATAATATAATGCTTTTTTTTTTAAATTAAAGTGCACTCTCTTTTTTCTTTTAGTTACTTTAATCCCTCTCATATAATATTTATAATCACTTTTCACTTTTCATAAGGTAGAGTCGCACCCTTTGTTTCTCTGCAGATATATCTTTGGTATCAATTTAAGATATATCGATTTAATAGTAAAAGAAGGCCCACTGTAATTCGGTGACTGCTTGGGCGCTGCAAAATCCCACGGACGGGCAAAGTCTAGCTGCTGCGGTGTTGGACTGGCAGGAAACAACCTGTTACCTTGAAGGCAGGCTCAACTAGGTTCAAACTTCAAATCACTGTCGATGCTGCATTGTAAAGCCCTGCGGAATAGTGAATACTTGGCGGGGGAGGAGGATACAGGTGTTACAACGAAGGGAAATAATAGACACAAGGAAAAGTCAACAAATGATTGGGAAATGGTGACGCACTAAGTCGATAGAATAGAAAAAAATCGTTGTGTGCAACAAGCGACGAACTGTAGTTTAATATGTTGCAGGTAGCACTGTGGCTGTTGGAGAGTCACTGTAGATGGGGAGCGATGACGCAGGGACAACGTTGTCGACACAGGATTTGCAATGGTGGATGTCATCTGTGCGAGTTAGGCGGTGTCGGGCAGTGTAACGAAGGTAGTGGCCGGCGACTTGGTGTGGAGCAGCTCCGACGAATGTCAGCATGGTGGGGGAGGCCGACGATGGCCGTGAAAAACCTGAGATAATGTTGTTGTCAAGGCAGTGCACAATTGTTGTACCCGGGTTTTTTATTTTTATTTTTTTGTATGTGTTTTAATATATTGTTTTCATACACTGTTTTTATAATTTTTTCTTTTTGTGTCTTTTTAAATAAATATATATTGTTAATTTTTTATATAATCTTTGTTTTTTTTTTTTCAATTTATTTTATTTATAATTTTTTTAACTAGTTTTTCTCTTTATAAACTCTTTTTTTTAATAGCCAAGAGCAAAAGTCCAAGTTAGCCTAGAAGACAAATTAACCCTTCTCCAACGCCTATAAATACAACTCAAGGCACATCATTTTGGATCATCACATCAAACAACTCTCTTCTCTCTATTGGTTCGTACATCTAAGATATTGCAGGTTCTCTTCACACATGCGAAGAAGTTTTTCTTTTTGTTGATCGAGTTGTACTTATGTTTGGGAGACTTTGACCAATGTTGACCAACATTGTTCTGGCACCTTTCTTACTTCGTTTGACCAGATTTGGACCTATTTGAGGAGGCTGCGTTTATTGGCACAAAAACTAAGGATTTCTAGACACGTTGACTCGCATTGACTGCAGGACTTTCACCTGTGTTGACCGCAGACCAGCTAAAGATTTGACCATAGATTTTTCTCTCTCTTTTGACCAAGTTTTGTTGATAGTTTTGGTGAGGTTTTGTCTAATCTTTGGAGGCCACATTTAATGTTGCTTTGACTGAATCGATCAGAGGACTTTGATCATTGATTAGTGGACTGGTTACGACACATTTGATTGTTGTTGACTTTGACAAAATTGCATACTTTGACTAGATTTGACTTGGGGCAAATTTGACTATTGGCTCATCATTTGATCTTGTTTGGTTGACTTGGTTGGATAGTCAAAGGATTGACTTTGACTCTTATTTGATGAATTTGGAACATTGTACTTTCTGCTTAGTGTTGAACATTTTATGACAATCTAATAAAAAAAGAATTTGAAAGGGTTTTCCCCTAGTGAGGTTTTTCACTGATTTTTGACCAATTCTTGTGTCTCTTTTCATTGCTTCTGATTGTCTTCTATTGTACATTGCATTTACTGTTCTATCTACAATTGCTATTCATTACTGGAAGATTGATTTCATAGATAATTGAAGTTAAGAATTAGGTTAAACTTTAAAGTGATTGTAACCATAGTTTTAAAAACGGATGGTCTGAATAGGAAACCGGTCAAACCAGCTAGTTCACTGGCAAACCCAGTGGAACTGGGCAAAAAATTGGGTTTATGGGCTGATTTCTCATTTTTTCAACAATAATCGGGCCTAACCGGCTGGTTTATGATGGAACCGGTTGGTTCATTGCCACGTCAGTCGCAGACCCACCGGGACGCTGTTTTGCAACTTCCAAGGTGGTTTGGAGGGGAACTAAAGGTTGTTTCCCTCCAAAAACACCCCCTCCAAGCTAATAAAAGGAGGTCTCCCCTCTCGTTTGTCTCACGCATCTCATTCGGAGTTTTTGTGAGTTTCATTGAGAGCTTGGAGAGCCTTGAGTTTTGGCTGGAGTAGTCTACTTGGAGGCTTGGAGATGGACTTGGAGCTATTTTTGTAATAGTTTGGATTTGTTAGTAGTCTTGGCATCTTCAAGAGGAGGCTAAGGAAACTAGTTTGCATTTCCAAGTAAGAATTTTCACTTGAAAAAGAATCCATATTTCACTATTGTTCATGTATTTAATCTTTTTATGTGTTCTATGCTACATTGTTATCAAATCTCTAGTTTTTTGCTATCAAATTTTGTAGGCTAAATATGTCCATTCTTTTCCCAATTTTATCTTAGGTTTTCCATTTTTCTTAGCTGTATTTTTTTTTAATGGCAGATTTCTTCGCAAATTTCAAATATTTCTAACCACCATGCCTCCAAAAGTCAAGGATAGTGCATGGGCTCATTGTGATGTGATTGATGGAAAAGTGATATTTAAATTTTGCAATAGATATATTGGAGGTGCAGTTATTCGTAGGTTGAAACAACACTTGGCTGGGATAAGAGGCCAAGTAAAGCCATGTGATGCACCAAAAGAAGTGATAGGTTCTATTAAAGCAGAATACCTTGCCAAGTTTGAGGAGAATAAGGCTAGGGAGAAGGCTATCCAAGAAGAAATTGTAAGGAAGAAGGAAATTTGATAAACCATGAAAGAGAGTGGGTATGATGATTTTGAGATTCAAGACTCCTCTTCTATCCCTTCCACCAATGACCCCTTTCACGATGTTCCTCCTACTCTTGGGTTTTATCATCAAGGCCAACAATCTAAAGGAAAAAAGAGGTCGAACATCCAAAATTATTTCTCATCCTCTGCCACCACTGCCTCTGCTAATCCCACTTCCTCCCAACCAAGTCATCAACCCACTTTGGATGAACATTGGAAAAAATAGTGCAAAGAATCTTCTTTCCTATACATTGCTAGATGGTGGTATGATGCAGATATCTCATTTAATGTTGGTCACTCGCTGTATTACCAAGCTATGTAGGACTTCGTTATAGCTATAGGAAAGAACTTCAAAAGCCCTACTATGCATGACTTGAGGGGAGTTCTTTTGAAAAAAGAGATTGCTTCCATTGATGAGTATTTCGCTAAGTATAAAGAGTCATAGCTCAAAACAGGTTGTTCAATCATGTCGGATGGATGCACTGATGGAAAGAACCACACTATCATTAATTTCCTTGTTTCTTGCTGTCAAGGAACCATGTTTGTGAGATCAGTTGATGCATTGGATAAGGTGAAGGATGCAACTCTTCTATTTGAGCTTTTGGATGAGATTATTCAAGGAGTGGGGGAGCAAAATGTTGTGCAAGTCATTACAGACAATGCCTCAAACTATACTCTTGCTGGAAAGATGATTGATTCCAAATATAAAACCACATTTTAGATTTAATGTGTTGCACATTGCATAGACCTCATGCTTGAGGACATTGGTAAAGTGTAGTGCGTAAAAAACATTGTAGAGCATGCCAAGTGCATTACAAAATACATCTACAACCACTCATGGGTATTAAGCCTAATGAGGAAAAACACTGGGGGAAAAGAGCTTGTTAGGCTTACAATTACGAGATTTGCAACTCACTTCCTCACATTGCAATGTCTCAATTCTCAACAAAAAAGCTTGCAGAAAATGTTTTTTTTGATGATTGGACTTCATCTCGATGGGTTCATAGAAAAGATGGCAAAGATACCAAAAAGAAAGTTTTTGACAATTATTTTTGGAAACAGACTGTAAAGCTTGTAAAAATGACCATAAGACCAGAATTAGTAGCAACATCAAGCAAAGATGAACAACCAATGGAAGGCACTAGTCGTGTAGCTCGACCAACTCGTGCTTCCATTAGGTCCATTTCTATCGTTATTGGTGGCAATGCTACTACTGAGGTTGCAGATGAGGCTGAAGCATACTCAGACTCTAATCCAGATGATGTTTATGTAGCTCCTGTTGATGATCGCCTGTCTAATAATGGTGATGAATTTGATCATGACGAGGAATGATCAAGTTGATCACTGATATGTACTAGTAGACTTGTAGTCTTGTAGTAGGCCAATGGCCCCATAGCTTGTAGCATTGTTTTTGGACTTTATAGGTCATTTAGAGCCTCATTGCTTATGTATTTTATCGATGATATGTATTGCACTCTGCGCCATTTTGATATATTCACCTTTACATGGTATATATGAGCAAACTTTGCATATTTTGTGTCTATTGGTTTGGAATCATGGTTTTATATCTTAAAAATAGTTTTTTCATTAAAAATTAATTATTTCATGTATTTTTTTTAAAACTAGTTCATTGAGATTTGCTCAGTCCCATTTTGACTGGTTCCGGTTTGAAACCCAGTTTATTAGGTGGATTGGTCCAATCACCAGTTCTGGTTTTTAAAACTATGATTGTAACAGCATAAGACAATGGAAAATTAACATGGAATCAGAGCCAAGGTGAAGACAAGCCCAAAAGAGATAAGAGACTAAAGCAATCATCTTTGGAAGAAGTTGAAGGAGCCCATCTAATTTTCTCAAGATGACTACCTCTTTCTTCAAGGACTCTGAGAAGTCGAGTGACTCTTTGTCATGTTTCCAATTTTGATTTTTCACATTAGAGGTGATTTTGGAAAGAGAAGACATTTTTGACATTGGGACTTAGGAGATAAAAGGGAAAATTGCAGCTCTAGTAGAATGTGGGGGCTACAAGAGAGAGAAAATCAACCCAAGGAGGGACCTCACACTCATGGAAGAGAGAGAAAAGAGGAGGTGCGAATTAGAGAGAGTAGAGGCCACAAGAGAAAGGAGGCTAGCAAATTATAAATAGAGCTTGAGGGCCTGACTTTGTCATCTTTGGTTATTTTACAATTCAACACTACTTCTCTTAAATTGCTTAGCCAAGACAACCCATGTTGTTTAGCACAAGGAATTTCCAAGCAGGAATTTCACCCTCATTTCAAAGAACTTTGAGTTTCTCCCTAATGAGGCAATTTGGGGAGCTCAATTCATAGCTTCCATTGGACATCATTGCAAGAGTTTACTCAACAGTGCACCTTTCTTGGGAACATAGGTATGTTTCGTGGAGCACATTCTGGGAGCAAGCATGGGTTAGAAGCTCTGAGCTTTGCAAGGAATTTTCTTATTGTTAGACTGAAGTTTGGACAATCCTTCGTACTTGGGACGATTTCTCTCTATTGGCAAGGAATTACAAGCTATTGACCAAGTGCTACGCAAGGGTTTAGATAAGTGGAGCCTGGAGAGATAAGGGTTGGGTTTGGAGGTATTTCTCAATGGAGAATTTAGCCAGATCTAGGAGAAATTTCCCGTAGTGGATTTGGGCATAATTTAGTAGTATTAATAGTGTGGGGTGTTTTCTGGCTACATTAGGCAATTCGCACTTGTTAGTGGTCATTAGGGGTCAGTGGATTCAACCAAAGCTCTTTTGGGTTTTGTTGGTTTATTGACAGGATTCCGGGGTTATTTTTTCATAATTTCTAAGTAGTTTGGAGGGCAGAAACCCCAGTTCTATTGTAGCAATAACAACAACAATTTTTTGGGCAGTACACAGATTTTGTGGGAGTCATTTCTAGCACTGGGGTCCGTGAGATTCTTTTCGGTTATTTTGGGTTTCGTATGAGGAGGCTCCAATTAATTTACCATGCTTATTTGAGTACTTTTGAGGGTGAAATTTAGGGCCAAAAATTGCCACAATTTCCCAGTAGCAAGGCGTAGTTTCTTCGAAGGCACTTTCCAACACATAGAGCATTGTATGGACACTTGGGCTTTTGCCACATCTTGTAGTAGCAAGCCGAGGTTCCATTTCTATAATTGATGTATTTACATTTTATAAATTAATACAATGGCTTCGCTATTTGGTCCTATTTTCCATGTTTACTATTTATAGCTTGGATGCATCAAAGTTTATTTGTTGTACCATAGTTCATTTATCTATTATTTGCTGTAAATTTCAATTTGGGGAAGCTAGCAAGATCATGGAGGTGTAGGTATGCATGCACAGTGAAGGGTGAAAGTATGGACATTCCAATAATGCAAGAACGACGGAATACACAGAGGCTCAGGGAGAAAATCAACAGAAACAATGAGAAACTAAAAGAATTTAAAAAAATATGGGCCTAGGGGTGTAACAGTAAGGGGATAAACTAGGACCATCTTCATTTTATCACAGATACCTTAGAGATAAGCATGTCATAGGAGTCAAGCCATTCACATCACATAGGGGATATCAACCAAGGCACGACGTACAACAGACGGTGGGGAAAATAACCCCCACCCCCTTTGATGGTTCAACCAAGAATTCTTTCAGAAAATGGGTGTAGGAACTAAGCACATAATTCCAACTAAACGCCATGAGAGAGGTGGATGCTATTAGATATGCCACTTGTCACTTGGATGGAGATGCCATGGAGCGGTGGTATTGTAGACTGATCCTTTTGGGTCATGCAGGCATCACATTTTACACGAAGTTCACATGGAGGGTCACAAAGAGGTTTGACAAAGAGGGTGAGACCAGGAGGTGTTTATGCTAGTGGAGACCTAGCTTTAGATATCAAGAGCCCGATGAGGAGGTTTAGCATGAGGCTGAAGGCATGTAAGATTGTAAGGACATAGATCGGCCTAGCGTGACTCCAGAGTCACCACCATTGGTTAGACGTATGATGGCGCAGGTTGAAGCATTGACAAAGAGAGTAGAGCATGCACCTGTCAGGCCATCCATTGATGAGGTGTCTAGGGTCGTTTCTGATTTTTCAGGGGAGAGCAATGCACAGTAGATTGATGAGGTTCCAAGAGACATATCAACCATTGATGAGGAGTCGATAGGTACAAATGCATCTACACCAATGTGAGAATTGTTGGACGACATCCACGTACAACTAACCAGTGAGGATGTTTTACATGATGGGTTGTCGATGGAGGAACATTGGAGGTTCACATTGAGGCAGTGATGGAGGAGGATGCGCAACCATCCTTTGGGATAGCCATTGATGAGGGACAGCAAAGAGAGCATACGTCGGGACTTCAACACAATTTACTTCAAAGGCACGTTCGTGGGGCTTCTAGCATTATTGGCCCACATCTATGCATTGGACAGAGGGAGGCAGAGTTATATTAACAAATCATAAGGGATGACCAGGCTAGCAGGAGCAAGCAACTTGAGCTAAGTATGGCACAACACCAACATGGAGGGCTTGTTCCGTACATAGGACATTGTACATTCGATCCCTCCTTTGATATTGGATGGCAAGAGATATTGAGTTGGCATCTGGTGGAGCTGACTAGGTGTATGGATATATCCATGGCCAAGAGCATAGTCCAATAGAGGTCGTAGGTTACCAAAGGAGACTGAGGGTCAGACTATCATTGGCATCTAGGTGGGATTCCCTTCCACAACGCAGACTTACTTAGAGGTGGTATTAGCAGTGCGATGGATCTGGTGACTGAGCGCCCACATACTTCCAGATCTCCATCAGTACTAGTGACGAGTTGGATTGACAGGGAAGCAGGAAAACCCCGCAGATTTTCTGGGCATGTTGGGCATACATGGGACTGTTGGATGATCAACATACTCTAGCAGAAGTTTGTCGGAGGAGATGGCATCAGTAGGCCACCAGATAGTGCCTTGTTTGGGGCCAAGGACTCTCTACAGTTAGTTGGGATACAATGGTCACCGAGGAGTAGCACAGAGGTGGCATCGCCATTGGTACATAGAGAGATTCACCTCTCGAGTCTCTCAGGGGGAATTTGGAGGGGAGACCCATGCATCAGAGAATATGTTGATACAATAATTGAGGTGGTCATACCAACAGGGTGTGAGGTGGTCATCTTGAATTAGCTGTGGAGTATGAAGAGCGATTCACACCACCTCGATTTTCTCCATGGAGTGACAGCTACTTTGTCATAGGAGGGATGCCAGCTAATTCAAGATGATATGGCCACTGATAGTGGTGTCTAGTAGTGGACATAGGTGCGCAATTGAGTGCAGTCGTGTTTCAAGGGGCACGAAGGTGCATGTTTTATACAAAGGAGTGCAGGGACACTTGGTCGTATGCAATGGTGTGTGACGCTTTCCCATGGAATTTTGGAGCGTTACCTCCAATGAGACCTCTTGATAGGGACGACAGGCATGCCATTGGGTGTAGCTCAACTAGGTTCGGTGGGGACGCAAATGTGCATCATTTGATGATATCCATAGGGATTCACATGCATGTGTCTCCTCCACATTACTTGCAAGCACAAAGGAGTTGGGTGGTCCCTTTTGATGCCTTCATCACGAGCAGCATGACATGGGAGGCTCACTCAAGACAATTGAATCAGACAGAGAGTATCTAGAGAGGGACTTCTCTGCGGGGGAATTTGGTCAAGGCATGAGCTTACATGTACAAACTTGGGGAGAATGTGGGTTGCCACAGAGGTAGAGTATGTTCCACCACTAAGTTCACACTTAGGGAGGTGACCATGAGTGAGTTGCAGAGTGCACTTTCCACAGGACAACCTGAGGCATTATGTGCACATGAGGTACAGGGGATGGTAGTCTTCGTTAGCAAAAGGATGCATAAGCTCTAGGCAGTATCTAGGTACATTATCAAGAGTTGGGATCGCAAACCTTGTTGTGTGGTCTAGCAGGAGCAGAGCAGTTTGTCATATGTGGGATAGATTCTTGATGCTCAATGCCCATCTATTAGATACATACAGGAGTTAGAGACGTGGCATAGAGGCATCCCAACAACTAGTAGTATGTCACAACAACAAACAGTGACGATTGGGAGTTGTGGACCTCTAGTATGGCTATGGGATCTAGTGATTTAGTTGACTAGTGGTACACACCATTTCTTAGTGAGTACGGTCAGGATAGCGGGTGATCCAGTTCATTCTCAGATTGACACATGGGGGATCATCGAGGCCTTTACCATATGGTGAGGTGGGTTGTTGCTCAGGATTAGCGCCAACCATGGAGTTATAGACTTTAGCATTGCTAAGTCGCCTTGGCAGGTGGGGCATAGCCTCCATCATCACATATTATGGCCGAGAGTTGCAAGAGAGGAGGCTCTGGTATAAGCAAGTTGGGCAGTGATTCATGACCAAAGTGTCATAGGATCAACAAACAGTTCCTTTCTGCGATGGCCATGGGACCCTAACAACACAGCGCTTGACAATTCATCTACTCTCGGAGATGGGTTCATTACTACAAGGGGGCATCGTTTGAGTCTTCCACTAGATTTTAGTGATTCACTATTAGCATGGGGAACTTCACCAGCGTTGGGGGGACGATCGGCAAGAGGAGATCAGGGGGAGCTCATACGAGTGAAGATTCATCTCCATAGGGGTTGGATTGTATCTTCGAGAGCCTAATCCTGAAGTGCATGAGATTGACTACTCAGTGGGGTAGCTTCACGAGGAGTTGATCGGGATTTTATATTATCGTGATGCTTCACTCATGGATAGTATGTGGAGGGATTTTGGAGCTTATACCTAATCGGATAGTGGGTGGAGCAAGGGGTGCTTCACGTTGATCAGGATGGCTTGGGATCCTAGTATCAAGGGATTCCTTTATGAAAATATAGTGCATGGGATAGGGATGACTCAGTGGCACATTTGGGACCTCAATATCATTTACAGTAGCCATTTGGATCAGCAGATAGAGAGGGCGCTTGTTTAGGCATTGCTCGAGGACAAGCAATTTTTCGCAGGGAGCATTGTCATGTCCCCTATTGTGATTTTTCGCATTAGAGACGGTTTTGGAAAGAGCAGACATTTTTGGCATTGGGACTTAGGAGATAAAAGGAAAAATTGCAGCTCTAGTGGAATGTGGGGGCCAAAAGTGAGAGAAATTTGACCCAAGGAGGGAATTTGCACTCTTGGAAGAGAGAGAAAAGAGGAGGTGCAAATTAGAGAGAGTGGAGGCCACAAGGGAGAGGAGGGCAACAAATTATAAATAGAGCTTGAGGGGCTCACTTTGTCATCTTTGGTCATTTTACAATTCAACACTAGTTCTCTTGAGCTTCTTAGCCAAGACAACCTGTTTTATTCAGCACAAGAAATTTCTGAGCAAAAATTCCACCCTCATTTCAGAGAACATCAAATGTCTCCCTAGTGAGGCAATTTGGGGAGCTCAATTTAGAGCTTCCATTAGACATCATTGCAAGAGTTTACTCAACAATGCAGCTTTCTTGGGCACAAAGGTATTTTCGTGGAGCACATTCTGGGAGCAAGCGTGGGTTAGAGGCTCCGAGCATTACGGGGAATTTTCTTATACTTAGATTGAAGTTTGGACATCGATTTTCTAGGTTGGATTGAAGACTATTATTTGGGACGATTTTTCTATGTATCGGAAGGGGCACAGAAGCTATTGACCAAGTGCTACACAAGGGTTTAAAGAAGTAGAGCCGAGAGAGATAAGGGATGGATATAGGAGGTATTTCTCAATGGAGAATTTAGCTGGAGCTAGGAGAATTTTCTCATGGTGGATTGGGTATAATTCAATGGTATCAATGTTGTGGGGCATTTTATAGCTAGATTGGGCAATTTAGGTTTTGTGTTTTATTGAGAGGAGTCTAAGGTTAATTTTTCAGACATTTCTGAGCAGATTAGAGGGCAAAAACCATAGTTCTATTCCAGTGGTAGCAACAATAATTTTTTGGGCAGTACACAGATTTTGTGGGACTCATTTCTAGCACTTGGTTCCATGAGATTTTTCTGGGTTCCTTTGGGTTTCTTATGAGGAGGCTCCAGTAAATTTTCCATAATTTTATGAGTACTTTTGACAGGTGAAATCAGGGTCATTTCCCAACAACTACAACAGTTTCCCAACAACAAGGCGCAGTTTCTTCAAGGGCATTTTCTAGCACATAGAGCAATGTATGGGAACTTGGTCTTTTTCCATAGCTTGTAGTAGCAAGCCCACGTTCCATTTCTATCATTGATGTATTAACATTTTATAAATTAATACAATGCCCCAGCTACTTGGTCCCATTTTCCCGTGTTTTTTGTTTAAAGTTTGGGTGTATCAGAGTTTATTTGTTGTAGAATAGTTCATGTATATGTTATTTGCTGTAAATTTCAATTTGGGATATTACACTTCAAATTTTGCAACTTGGAAGATCAGGTTGGAAGTGATATTGGATGAAAATGATGTTCTGGAATATGTGGAATGAAAAGTTCCTGAGCCTCCGGAGAATGCTCCTATTGCCACCAAGTCCAAGTACAAGAAAGGTGAGATCAAAGCTAAGAAATTCTCGTTGATGGTTTGCCAAATCATTTAATTGTTTATGTTGGTATCTTGAAGAAGCCTAAGGACATTTATGATAAGTTGGTTGGGATGTATCAAGTCAACAACTTGAACCACATCCTCTCCTTGAAGAATAAACTCAAGGAATTGAAGATGAACAAGGGGGAATCTATGCAGTCCTATGTCATGAAGGTATCCCAACTAAGGGATCAATTGCAAATTATTAGTTAGCATATATCTGATAAAGAGTTGATGATGGTCACTCTACCAAGTCTTCCTCCTATTTGGGAAATCTTCATCACTACTATTAGAAACAATAATCAATTTCCAACATTTAATGAGCTAGTTGGAAAATGCACTCAAGAGGAAACCAAGATGATCTCCAAAGGGAGGATTCAAAAGAAAGAAGAAAGAGAGCCATCTGCATTTGTCACTCAAGACAACAGCAAAAAAAAGGTAGAGGAGGTCCTTCTAACAAAAGGAAGCCTGCTCCATCATCTAGAGACCCTAATAGAAGATCAAGAAGGGACAAGGATATGTCAAATATTGAATGTTATAATTATCACAGGTTTGATTGCTATGCTCAAGTTTTTCAAGAAAAGATGAATGCTCCAAGGTCAAGGTACAACAACAATCGTGGCTTCAACAATAGCAGGTTCAATAATAGTAGAACAAGAGATGATCAAAGAAGAAGAAATGATCGAAGAGGAGGAGATGATAGAAGAAGAAGAGATCCTTCAGATGATTGTGATGAAGGCCATCGTCCTCAAAAGAAGTCAAAGAACTCCAAGTATGAAAATAATGTTGTTGCTAGTCAATTTGAATATATTCTTATTTCTTCCCTTTCTAGTTTTTCCCCTCCAGATTCGCATGAGAGTTGGTTGGTAAATATTGGGGCTTCTAGACACTTCTCCAAGTATAAGGAAGTTCTTTCAAATTTGGTTGAGAGGGAGACAAGTCTAAAGATCATTCTTGGGGAAAACTCTACATATCGAGTGAAGGGATTTGGTTCTGTCAAATTTCATTTGGACTCGGGGGAATCTGTTCTTCTTAATGAAGTAATGTATGTTTCGAGGCTAAAATGGAACTTGGTAACTATATCTTCCTTGGAAGACAAAGGAATGAAAGTAGCTTTCATAAGAGGAAAGGTTCTTACTTGGCCTACGAAATCTTGTATGAGGGATGGTTTTACCTTGGGATCTAGAGTTGAAGGACTCTATAGAGTCAATGGAAGACCTCTCCTGGCAATGGTCCACAACACCAATCATCCAAGTGAGTTATGGCACAGCAAATCTACATTATGAATCACTACCAAAATTGAAGAAGTTAGTCACTCAGATACCTAATGTCCAAGCTAGTCATGATGGAGTATGTCTGCGGTGTGCCAGTGGAAAGAAGACAATGTGACCATTCCTCTCCAGCAAGAACAACACCAATAGTATTCTTCAACTCATTCATATGAACTTATGTGGACCCATGCCAGTGCACTCCCTTGGTGGTCATCTCTACTACATAACCTTTATTGATGATTTCTCTAGGAAGACATGGGTATACTGCTTGAAGCATGAGGATGAAGCTTTAGATATGTTCAAAGACTTCAAGGCACTGTTAAAAAATCAAACATGGAAGAAAATCAAGGTCTTCAGGTCTGACAATGGTGGAGATTATACATCAAGTGAGTTCGTTGACTTTTGCAAGCAAGCTAGAATCAAGAAGGAAACTATTGTACCTTATAATCCTGAATAGAATGGAGTGGTTGAAAGAAAGAATAGGTCCATTGTGGAAGTTTCCGGAGCCATGCTAGATGATCAAAATCTGTCAAAATTCCTCTGGGAAGAAACTACAAATACAAGGTCTATGTCCAAAACAGGGTTCCTCATCAAGCTTTGGATGACAAGACTGTAACAACACTGGTTAAAAATTCATGTAAAATATATATGACCACTGTCATGGGACACGTATTCCAAGATGAATGGTGGGAAAAACATCCTAGTGGGGTGTCACTTCAGTTTATTATGGCTAAGGAAATTGGAAAGGCAAGAGGTATTTTATTTATGAAAATACTGGAAATTAGGAGAAAATGAATGTGAAAGGTCTTAGGTTGCATGTCAGGAAAATGGAGGAAAATAATGGAAATTGGAGAAAATAGAGGCCCCATTGATAAAAAGGCTTATGAGGATCAATGGCCATGCTTAGTCAGTGTAGCTTTATCTGAGTTTAGTTTTGGAGCTCTCATTCTATTCTTTCTCTCTCATACTCTTGGACCCTTAGATTTTTCTTGGAGAACTCTTTGAGAGTGTGGCATACTTGGAGCTTTGGAGCAAGAAAGGGTAAGAGGAAATTGGGATCAGCAGCGACAACGAGTTTTTCTTGCAGGTACTGAGTTGCATGTATGTTTTCCTGTTAATTTTAGGTATGTTCTATGCTAGAGCAATTTATTTAAATTTTCCCAGTTAGCAATCACATCAACATTACGATAAACTGCAGATAGAACATAAATACAAAATGCAGAAGACAAGCCAAGACAA